>JADANN010000018.1:2500-27500 GCA_018806985.1 Angiostrongylus vasorum | reverse complement strand
CAAGCAGTTCCTTTTCTCAGCATCTGAGCTATGTGATTCTCAAGTGTAGTTGCTGGCGATTCTTCCGCATTCTTCTAAGTTAATGATTCATGCACGTTCTCACGCGCCCTTGAGCGTCACACCACTGCCTTCTCGTTGTGAGAAGTAGGACTCCACCGACATACCAGGCGAACTATCGATCCACTTCCTGAGTTTTCCAAACAATCTCTTTTGCATTGAAACTTCTAAAATTAGCTGATTACATAAACGATAGGAATGCATCACTTCTCCAATTCGTTGACTTATCAGAAATTTCCATAGGTCTAGAAATGTGAAAGATATTTTCCCTACTTTTTTAATTGCACTGTACTTATAAACTAAATCTGTGTAATTTGAGTTCTTTATCGCAGATCTCACTTACGAGTTCCAAGTGTCAATGAAGACCAATCAATTGCTTTGCTGAGGGAGTTATGCTGTTTACTGGATTCCCTGTGAAGAATCTATTGTACTTAGAACACTACTTTCCACTTTGAATAGCTGTTCATCAGGACTTTTTAACTTAAAAAGCAATCACAGAGCTTATTCACATCCGCCTTTCAAGCGCATATTACAATTCGTGAAATCTACGTTTTTTTCACCGAACGGAGCCCAGCTTTTCAAAGAATGTCTTCAATCTTATCCAGTCTGCTCTCGAAACGCTCTCTGAACGAAGCTCATTTTAGCATTTGAGGTAGAATTTTCTAGGAAAATCTTTAGAAAAAAGCCGATGATGTATGACTCCATCAGATTTTGTGTGCCATCACTTTACTCAGTGCCGATCGAGCACAGCAATTTTCCGGCCAGCCATGTATGCAATCCACTACTGGCTGGGTTTTTTTTCTTGAACGACGGTAGTACGGGAAATTGAATTCGAAATCACATCTACACCCTCTCAACGTGGCTTCTTGTTCGTGCTTTTACCACAGGCATCACCAACAGGTGCTTCTGACACTCATGCTTACTTACCTAACCACGACGCCAATGCTCATCGAATTTTGAAAATTTGAACGTGTTACTGTTTTTTGTAGTATGGAAATCTTCCCATAAGAAAGTTCACTTTGACTGTGTTGTAATAAACTGGACCTTAGCTTTTTGATTAACATCGTCTTTAATTATAGAAAGTGTTCTGCGACCGATTTTTTTCCGCTGCTTTAGCACAGAACGGACGACGCGCGTTTTCTGCAATAGTGCGTGGCGCTCTGAGCTGCCTGTATGACCTTTATATGGATACTTTATGATGGTTTATCTTAGTTCATTACACTTTTGGTAACAAATCAGAAGCTTGTCTAACAATTGTTGCGGCGGGCATTGACCACCGGATAGCTCTTTTCTGCACTTAGAGTTGTACAAGAATGACTGTTATTTCATCCTTAATCGCTATGGTAAATCGTAATTATTGCATACTATGCGAGAGTGTAAAAAATTGCAAAAATAGAGACAGAATAAGCCGCCAAGCACCTCCAAATGCTGACAGCAATGTGTACGTAATTCTGCAATGTTTTCAACCCGGCAACCACTTCGGTTATCGAAAAATTGTCACCCAATGTTAAAAAAACTGGAGGGCAAATAGCACAGTGGTGGTGATGTCGATCATCACGACCATGGTACTGGTTGTATCACGCTCCGGCCTCTCCAAGCCAGACTTGTCCGGGAAAAAAATCACCTTCTGCAATCCAATTGGGACGCGCTAGCACAGCTATCTCACGACTCCAGTGAGAATCTTATCGACATACGATATTCACGATGAAATGGAAAATCCTCAAGCAGCACACGTAAAATTTGGAAAACTTTCGTGGACGATGGATGCGAGGAAACGAATCGAACATGAGAAATGCTAGGATCTGCGCAATAGATGTGAAAACGGACCGTATAAAAAATGCAAAAAAAAATAAATGTTGAAGAGACCATCAGGTCCGTAAAAAGTCCGTGCCACAAAACTGTCATTCAAGAATTCGTCTGTTCTTTTGTCTCAATAGTAAGAGAACATATTGTTTTCTTTTCAACGACACTCGATTCAAAGTTCTTTTCATCAGCATTAGGGCATTTTCTACAGGCAATGTTTTGTACGCTCATTACCGTAGCTTGTTATTTCGGCATAGGAATGTGCCCTCGTAGCCTTTGGAAAAAGATTATTTCCTTTCCACAGGATGCATATTCCATAAAGAATTGCTGCTTTAATGAAATCGCGCTTTGAAACTTTAAAAACATATGTATTCAAATATTTCTTTTCTTCTCAACCACACCATGTCCACTGAAAATTTCAAACAACATTTTTGATCTTTGATTTTCATGTAGGTTTAATAATGGCTTTTCATGCTGGAAATTTCTCCATTTCTTTTTTAACTTCACTTTGATACCTTGCTAACTACAAAGTGATTACAGTGACGTGCCACTTACATGCATTACGCAGGCGGGATTGTTCGTTGGCCGTGGCTATCTAAGTCTTGTGGCAGCGCATATTTTAAGGCAAAGGTGTTCCAAATTTGAAGAGGTTCGTCCTAACGGCCCAGTGCTGACTTACCGTAGCAAAGCCGCCTAAATCTAGAGTAGTGCCAGGTTATTCTACATAATCTTCGGTTTCAGAGACTGGAACAAGTTTGTGAATTCTCGGATTTTTCGAGAGGAAGTTTCAAGAAGTTGAGTTTATTCAAATTTTTCAACATAACCACATATTGCGTAGATTCTTGCACGTTTGCACTTGATTAGTTTCCTCGTATTCCTTTGCCTAGAAAGGTCTTCTGATGTTAAGCATAGGCCCGCCTGCTGCTTTAGGATTTTCTTCGTGCTTAAGTAACGTTATTGAATGCTGCTCCAGTCAGTTCTCCCTGAAGTTCTAGGATGACCATGTTAATTCACGTAGATTCGAGGGAGCTAATCCCAGTTAAATCTGGTGCCAATTTCCTGATCTCAAGTGGATAGGCTTTATGGGCCAAAACCGAGGGCGGTGGAGCCATTCGTAGTAAACGACATCACTACCACCAGTCGTTTTCTTGTTCAGCAATCGCGAGGTGGTTGTACAGCATTCATTTACTTCCATAGAAGAACACACAATACACTACAACAGTAGCTAACGTTTCGGCAGCATAGCCTTCTTCAGAGCCTGGAAGAGCATACTTATATACAATTTATTAGGCCAAACGCTTCAATAACGCTTACAAAAAGACGAAAAACTTGATGGCAATTACATGATCAACAGCTTCTCGAAAAAACTCACCGCTTTTTTGCGTGACTACTAGTGAGGAGGTTTAGAACAGCTGATTATAGTCGCATATGGTTGATGACTGCACCATCCCACATCAGAAATCGATGCGAAGATAGGGGGCGAGATCGCGTGTGACCTCTGGGCATTCATTCCTGCTATTCGTTGTGGGGGTTTTGCCATTTATCCAAAAAGCCTCCGCTTTTCGAGAAGCTGTTGATCATGCAATTGCCATAGAGTTTTTCGTCTTTTTTGTAAGTGTTTTTTGAAGCGTTTGGCCTAATAAATTGCATATCAGTATACCCTTCCAGGCTCTGAAGAAGGCGATACTGCCGAAACGTCAGCTACTGTTGTACTTTACTGTGAAGTAAATGTATGCTGTATAACAACCCTGCTGGACAAGAAAACGACTCATTCATATTCCAATGCCGAGGTTATTAAAAAGTCGATCGTGGGAACTACCACCAGTTTTCACGTTAGTGAAAAGCAATTCCAGTGTATATACTAATGTTATATATAAGTATACTGATGGCCTTCGATATTTTTTTCGTAATTTTAGCAATAGTGATGCTTAGATATTGACGAAACTTCGGTTTACGGTGGGGATCGAACACGCGATTACCCTTTTCGGGAGATAACGCGCTCACCACCATACCATCTGGGTCCTTCGTTCTGCCTTTTTTTCAGCTAGTTTTCTATCTACTGGTGCCATCAGCACTCACCGATCAACGGGATTGATCTGGGGAGCACAAATTGGCTTTCAACCCAGTTAAGTTGAGGGTGTAGTCGAACGAACGACGCGTATAGTATGGTGCTGGAATGCGTTAGCCCCGGAAAGGGTAATAGCGCATTTGTTCCCCACCGCAGACACCTGCTGTCCGGAGTTTTGCAACTATCTGAGCATCATTGTGGTTGTCTTTTAAATAATACGCTATCGTGAAAAATTCTAGTAAGCAGCAAACAAAAAGTTAACACCTAGCAATAGTATTCTTATCAATTTCCCTAATCCGAGCCATCTTTGCGGAAATTGAAGTCAGGTCGATGTAGTTTGAAGATCAGAGTGATGTTTGAGGGCTTGTGCTTGTGTGTTATAGAGCAGTGAATTCGCTGAATCATGTTGTGCCTCTCAATTTGTTAATGCATATTGCTCAATCAACTGTTGGTGCATATTTCATGAAGTAATTGTCTATGTCAACGAAACAAATCTACCTCGTATGAGGACCATTGGGCCTCCAGCCTAGTGATACTGCTGGTTCGAGTGGAGTTCGGAGGATTTCGGAGTATTAAACATTAACCAAAAAGCTCGTCTTGAGTCGTTCTTAGATTAGGATAGATTCTTCATCTCTGACAGCTTCCAAAGCTTCGGTAGACACGCAATCATATTCGTCTATGTATGCTCAGAAGTGCTACCATGAATGCGATTTCTCTCTTGCACAACTCTCTATCCGCGACTAGGCACAGAGATGCGTTCTGGTTTTGCTGGTCTCTAACAAGTGCGCTCCACAACTACCTTCGAAGATTTCGAGAAGCAAGCCTGGTTGCTTAGTTACCATGAGAAAAAAATATAAGATCAATATTTTGACTTATGATTTACTGCCTACTCTTTTTAGCGGCAGGGTATGTGTTGCGAAATATAACTTAATAATGCTGAGATATTTGCAAAACTCTGACCGCAGGTGCCTATGGTGGGGGAACGAACGCGCTATTGTCCTTTCCCGGGGAGTAGCGCGCTCACCACCACACCATGCGGGTCCTTTCGTTTCGCCTGTCTCTCAGCTAGTTCTATTGATCTTTTGCCATCAGCAATCACCCGTCAGTGGGATTGATCTGGGGGGGGCCAAATCGGCAACGAACCCAGTTAAGCTGTTAAGCTAAGAGTTTTGCAAATATCTCAGCATCATTAAAGTTATATTTCGCAACACATACCCTGCCGCTAAAAAGAGTAGGCAGTAAATCATAAGTCAAAATTGTGATTATAACTATAGCCTCAGCTTAACTGGGTTCAATGCCGATTTGGGTTCCCCAGATCAATCCCGTTGACGGGTGATTGCTGATGGCAAAAGATCGATAGAACTAGCTGAGAGACAGGCGAAACGAAGGGCCTGCATGGTGTGGTGGTGAGCGCGCTCCTCCCCGGAAAGGACAATAGCGCGTTCGTTCCCCACCATAGGCACCTGCGGTCCAGAGTTTTGCAAATTTCTCAGCATCATTAAAGTTATAAGATCAATGTCATAGAGCGAGATCCGCACCGGCTCCAGCATATGGTAGAGACAAATAGGAACATTCTTGTTGCTCAAGTCAGTCGACAGAGTCGACAGTCAAAGAAAATGAGGCCGATATGAGTGATGTCTGAACTCTTAATACTAGTCTGATATAGAAGGCAAAATCGATGAGTAAATACTCTTTAAGCTCTCCAAAACATTTTTTGCTCTTCATATCTTTTATTTCAATGCCAGTGTTCATACATACTTAGAATCAAGAAAGTAACAGACACTACGGTGTACATATACATCTTTAATGGCTTTTTGATGCGTGGTGCAATCTTTGTTTTATGCTCCCTCCAAGTTTCATACCATTTCTTGAAACGCCGAGATCTTCAACTTAGAAAAATTAACCCTCGCTTGCAAAAACCGTTGGTTCTAGTGGATTTTATTTCAACAGATAGAGATTTGTTTGTAGCGAGCTGAAAAGCTTAGCTGTTTCTGGGCGCGTAGCTCGAGAGCCGATGAAGCTGTAAGAGCCGAGGGTAAGAGACAATCACTATGGCAATTGTAGAGAAGAAAAGAATTCCATCACTTTGAAAAGACCATTAGAGTTCCAATTGGCTCTAAACGTGCATTTTCCCTGCATCTCACTTTCTAACAAGAGTCAAATATTTCAAGCCGTTGGTTCATGTGCTATCTTGGTTATTTAGTAGTGGCTTTTAGAGAGAAAAGATTTCAACGATGCATGATTTCAACGATACATTAAATATAAAAAACTCGGTTACGAGAACAAGGATTCCGTTTCTACGCTTAAGGTGGCCGCTGTCATACATCTCTCAAGGGTCGCATCCTGATATGAGAAGGTTGGGAGCATAACAGCACTGACTTGACACGTTGATAGGCCATCGCAAGTTATTGTGTAAGCCATATGGATATCCAGTCACCACTACGACGTTTTACGGACTCGAATGCATGGCGCGCCCTTCAACACTTGATCAGAGCCAAAAGCTTTATACTCTACTTTTGAATCCTAAATGCATAACTACTTTACCGTTTTTTTCACAAGCACACGTAAAGTTGCAGCTACATTCATTCTTCATAGAAGCTGACGTTTCGATTTTCGTCTTCTTTAGATCCCAAGACGTTCGTGTTGACTGTAATCTAGTCGGCCAAATAACTCCATAATTCCAGCAGAAAAGTCACGAAACCTATATTTCAATCGGATGGTAAACAAATTAGCTTCTTCTCACACTCACTGCTTTCTATGAGCTTTCCACTGACTATTTCACGTGGAGACAACTGCACAAGGCACACATGAATGCATGATGCGTCTCTCCCATCATTAAACGATCAGTCTGAGAAGCAGGCGAAATCCGTCAAAACGTCACCTTTTTGAAGAAAGAGTACAGTTACTAGCTTGAGTGTGCTTTTCAAAAAAAAACGGCGAAATACTGATCGATGTCGAGGTCGTAGAAAGTCGGTCATGAAATAAGTACTTTACCTCTTCGTAGTCTCCTGCGCTTTTGGTTGCGAAGGATGTAAATACCAATTATAAGGTGTAAATTATAAGAGCTGTACTTTGTAAAATATTTTATATATACAAAACATATTTAAAATATATTTATCTTTGCTCAATATTTTCAAAATCAATGAAATCTTAAGATGATGAGGTTGAAAATGAAACCCAATATGCGAAAGCACCTTGATGAAGTTCTAACTGTATTACCTCGCATAGATTTAGTGATGTCTAGCACACCACTGTGCTACATTTACTTCCGTACAAGTCTCTATGATGATTTATCCTCATCTGTAGCAAAATGATGTTCATAAGTGTTGAACCTTAGCGTTCAAGTACAGTGGAGTAGAGAAGCTTTCGAATCGCAGTTAATAGTCACTGTGATGTGTACTACCTTCATTGACCACGTTCTTCTGCTGCGATACAAGCTTGTGCGAAAGAAACTCTTTGAAAACATCAGAACATCCTTAAATTTTTTAGAAACCTTGTGTTAGCTTATCAATGAAAGAATACATGTTGATTAGTCATGCCGAGCTCAAAGTAAAGTCACCTTCCGAAAAAAACTGTTTTTGTTTGTGACCAATTGTGGAGATAGGATGTTTAAGCTTGTTGTTTAGCACAATGCTCTTTGTTGGATAATCTATAGACCGGATGCAAAAGGTGCATCGAGTATACTTTTGGGCAAAATAAGCAGTCACAAAGGAAATATACCAATACTAACAGACGCTGACGGCTATTTGCAATTTGCAACCAACGAAGCAGCAACAAACCTGTTAAGGAGGACGCCAACATCGTGTCTTTCTACTAAGTCCACGAGGGACAATGTGAGTCATAGATGATTCGGAGTGTGCGCGCCAAAAATTTGGGGAAAAAAATATGCCACCCCATATGCTCCTCACCCAAAATTAGGCGTCATACGTCATGTATAGAAAAGTGCGTTATCGTGCAATCGAATTGTTCGCTTTATTTCTGTTGACGTCGCCTTTCGCTTGAAATTCCTTCTAGCCGCGGAATGTTTTAGAAAATTCAAATTTCAACTTACATAACTGCCTGACCCCTCTCTCGCTTTTGCCAAACACCAAATACATTATTAAATAAAATGGCCAGTGTTCTTAAAAGCTCTCGTTTCATTGCAGAATCTCCAAAATTTCTATTAAAACCGTTTCCATACACCATCAGTATAAGCCAAAAGACTTGAAATTACTGTAAGAATTGCCGCGTATAGCACAGTTATTAGAGGTGTTCTGCAAATACACTCCTGACCTTGATTTGATTCCACTTCTTAGATGAATCCACCCTTTCATTCCTCCAAGATAAGCAATTTAATGTCTGGAAGGATAGCATTACTGACTGGATAGATCGGTAGACTACTGCAAGTCACTGTATTGGTCAGGTATGCATTCAATGACCTTAAACGACGCATTATTAAGTTGAATGCATGGCGCATCACCTCAGGGATTGATCAACGCCTAACATTTTATCCTTTATTCCCTGTATAACTCCATTGATCGTCTAGTGATTTAGGTGTTTGGCAGTAAATTCTCGCTAACTTCATGTTTTCTTCTTGAGCAGATTAAGCAGATACGAGGTTGCAATAACAAGATTTATTCAATAATAGCTGATATTTTCGCGGTTTCGGCTTCTTCAGAGTCTGGAAAGGTCAAATTGACAAGAAATCTACTCAGTCAAGCACTTTCATGACATCAGGAGAAAAAATCCATTGCTTACACCTCAGTAACATCGAAAATAGCTTCATTAAAGCTCTCATCTCTTCATTTCTTATGAATCTTCCAGCTACTGATGGAGGGCAGATTGAAAAAGGTACGTGGAATGTCGGTCCTGAGAAGCAAATCCTCAATTAGACACTATCGCCTGTCGGATTTAATCAACAAGCCACGATGACGCGTGAAGAGTAATCATATGAGTAATCACCAACAATTTTCGTATTGGCAATAGTTCTTCCTTATGCTTAGTTAATCTTCATTCTCCATTAGGATGTTAATAACCCATTTCTAGTTTATATTATTTCGATTTTGTCCGTTTTCGGGTTTTCATAGATGGCCGAAAATATCAGAAATGGAATGTCGCCTTAAATCACAGGTCAAATTTCCATGCTTATTTTCACTTAGAACACACGAAGGATGAGCTCAATACCTTATGGCAGATTGGCTAGCTGGTTGCTCGAAGTCTCATCAAATGTCAATTATGTGAGTCATAATTCAAATGAGAAGTGTGCTGGGTAGAATGTTGTTCCATTCATTGAGGCTTGGCTATGGCTTCCTTCCGTTTGATATGTGGGTTCATGACACCAGCCCAAAAAGGTAAAAAAATTGCATGCTGCTTATTTTTTTTATGCTGACATATCTGCCAATATAAAGAATTCTTCTACAAAATGGTCTTCACACCATTTGGTTTGGAAGGATGTGGCAACTTACTCCCATTTCGGTGCTCTCTAATTTTACCTCCAATAAGTTAACATAGTGTTAAGCTGACGCCGTCAAACTCATTAATTTCATACACATTTGAAGGAGCGGATATAGGCTAGGGGTTATCTGAGCCCCTGGCGATGACAAAGCTTACTTTGTCTTCTGATTCACTCGCTTGTTTTCAGCACTAATTAGATTACTTCCCATGTGCGCCACTATTAGAAGAGATCGCGAAGCGAAGCAAAGAAGAAGAAGAATCGGCGTTACGTTTTTTCCTCAATCCGTATGTGGAATTTCTACTGTCTTAATCTTGATTTCCATGACTGTGATTCGAAGACAGTAGAGCCAAACAGGGATCGGCCAGTAGGCACCAGGAATCCCCCATTAGAGAAGGTGTAAACAGGTTCGAAATTATCTAAGCATGACTGAAAGTCTCTGCTCGCATCCAAGGATACCCTACAAGAGAAAAGCGCTTTAACGGCGAACGCCATCGTGTTTTTTTTCATGGATTTCTTTCCCTATCACTAACACTCTGCGGCTTACGTGTAGGAGTAGAACGATGAAATTTGGATATAACTATACCATTATTATTTGCTGAATAGTGCCTATTTTCATTATCACCATCACCACCATCACCACCATTCTTCAAAGCTCTCCTTCGGGTCCATTTGGAGATATTTGATGACTTTAACAACCTCAGCTTTCGTTCTTCCCTATCGTGTTGGAGATGCGTGGAAGGAACTCAGCATTTTTGCCTTATTTGTTCTTTTTTTTTGAAGACTGTCGTTGTTCTGACAGCTCTACTTTTCTCAATACTCTTCGAATCACTTGCTTTAACAATGAAAGCGTGAAATATTTTCTACGACGTGCGGTCGTTTTGCATTTTGTTCTTGCACAGCATCAGATTATTACCAACGTTTCCCACAGCATAGGATAATTCGTCAATGTGGTTCTTTATGCGTTGAATTCTTCTCTACAGATATCTAGAAAGCTCATACTGGAGTTTTAAACTAGGCTTTGACTAACTTTTTCCAACTGCAGAAAGTTGACTAAGAATGATGTGGGACTTCAACGATTTGGAAAGTTTCTGACATCTCGAAAGTAAGAAAACTCTTCTTCCCGTTTAAAGAAAAACCGAATTTTTGGTCCTAAAAAACACGTTGAAGTTCGGAATCGTGTCAGATTACCTAGTTTATATGGTATTCGCAATGCTCGTCGAAATGGAACGCGGTTTATCGTAGCCGCTAAACTCGAATGGTTCAATAATTCATCGATTTCTTTTGAAGAGTAGAGAGGAAGTTGTCAGTAACGAGATTTATTCAATTCTAGTTAACATTTCTGCGATTTCGGTTGCTTCGGAGCATGTTAAGGTTAAAGTGGCACGTTGTCTACTCAGCAAAACACCTTCAGAACCTCGGCAGGTAAAACTGATGCAGGAATTTTTATTCGCCTAGTAAACAACATTACAATCACCTTTTTTTCTTTGTAAGCCTTTCGGTTATTTGGTGGAGACCAGCTTTACAGAGTCCTATTTTTTGCCAGGAATTTGCCCGGCTCAGGTCAGAGAATTAGCCTGAGGTGTGACGCGAGGTCACTTGTGCTCACAAGGCACTCCTCCTTGCGGTTATTTTTTGGGCTTTTAGGACTTATCCAAAACGGTTTAAAAATTTATGCTCATAGACGTTTTAGATTTCTGTACAACGATAGTGACTTTTGCGTCAAAATGTTCTCTATTATGTCTTTGGGTACTATGTGTGCCCGTTCTATGCCACCTCAGCTAAGAGTCACTTTTTCGCTTACGCATCACTTTAATGTCGGCGATGCCTCACTCTCGGGCGGTGTTATTCAAGCGACCAATCATATTGCGATTAGACGCAATTCTCTGTTCCTTTCAGCCGTCCCTTTCGATCGACCGTACAGTTTTGTTTTCCGACAACAGTATGCATCATGTTTTCAGAGCATTTCGCTCAACCATCGATGGTCTCACTCAACTAATTCCTTAATTTGTCTTCTTATTTTTTCCACTTCATTAGGCAACGAGGACAGTTGTTTAGCAGATGCCTGTTCAGCTAATTTTAAAATATGAACTAATTCTAAATGCACAGGTGGTGAGAGTTTCACGTCCTATGTCTGATTTTTTCAGCTCAGAAGGGTGGTGCTGAACTGTCAGTTATGAGCTTTTGCTCATTGTTATTGGACCTTGGAGTACACGACTTGCATCCATGTAAATCATTTACTTGTATCTTTCTCGAGCATCCAGCTATTCGTAATTCCAAGCTCCAATCAATATACTGTCGTTGTCATTGCTATTATAAATGCACTTTTTATATCACTAGTTTTCTGAACAGTAAATCGTTGGAACCCTAGCCAGCTCTGCCTTGGACATCTTCTTTTTTCTTCAATCTATACTCTTTTCCTCAACGACGACCTCCAAATCTCACTGTGACTATTCTAATCTTATTGGGATCTCTGTCACTAAGCCTTTTTGGACCTTACCATCCTTACCATAGTTTCTAGATTGAACTTGATCAAGGCAACATTTTTTTGAGTTCCTTCATTGTGTCAGATGATGTCATTCTTCTACATCTATTAAATTTTTCAGCACTTTCAGTTAATGAGGCCATTAATGATCAAGTTTAATTCGTTTTAATTCGTTTTCCAATAGTATTACAAACAATTGTTGCCCACGACTTATTGAGCTCGATTTTTATTCTTTGAAAAAAAGATCTTCCGACGCTTCCAATACGTAGAACCTAAGACGATCATGCTAAACACGTTCGCGACCAGATCCGTTTGTTTTTGTGCAAGTTTCTTCAGCGGTGTGTATTACCCCATAGAACTTCTTTAACACACTTTTCGTACTCTATCGATAGCCTGTCCAACCCAGATGTTATATGCCTCGTAAAGAAATTTTCTTCTTTACTTAGTAATTTGCAATAAACGTTTTTTCTGGCCAGGTTCACTTCGCAGTGTGGTCTTTAAAAGGATAAAGGATAAAGCTGTCGGCGTTGATCAATCCTTAAGGGATGCGTCATGCATTCGACTTTATTTTGGAGGTGACTGAATGCATATCTGGCCTTTACAATGACTCGCGGTGGCCTATCGATGTATCGAGCCAGTGCTGCTGTCCTCCCAGAAAAGTCTGGTACCAATTTGCCCACCCCGAAGGGATGGAAGACTTGGTGGGGCATGGGCGCGGAGATCGATTCCACGTGTGTGTTGCAGGGCGCCTCCGACCATTGCGCCACAAGCAAACGTGTGGTCTTTACCCTAAGTAGATATCTATCTAAGATAAAATATCTGATATCTACTATCTAAGAAAACGTTAATGAAAATTTTTGCTATTTTTACTTACTACCTACTAGAATTTTCGAAGCAGGGTACGATGCGAAATCAATCACAACGATGCTGAGATATTCGCAAAACTTGGATCCAGGTCCAGATCGAACCATGATTTCCTTTTCCGGGGTTCACGCATTACACACTGCACCACGGAGGCCCTTGATCTCAGTTAGTTTTCTATCTGCCAGTGCCATCAGCAATCACCCGTCAACGGGATTTAACTAAAAACACAACGTCAGTGTTACTGTAAAGTTGTGTGGGAAATTTAGGAACAACTTATCCTCAAACATGACGGCCGAAAGCAGCTTTAAAACAACGATTCTATGATTCTTACTTGAAGACACTTTCGCAACAAGCACGACGGTTGTTCGGGAACTCCGTGCTCATTACCATGATTGCTCTGAATCTGGCGAGAATTTGTATTCGTCTGAAAAATGCAAAGGGATGTTTGCCAAGATTATCTTGAATATGGTGTCTCCCTTTGAAACGAATTCACGTTTTTTTCATCTTTTCCTTTACTCTGACTGGAAAGTAGTGGACAAATGTGCAACCAAAATCCTGAAAATTTATGAAGAACACCATCGTTACGATGAACAAAAAGAAGTGCCAGAGCCAGTAAACCGAAACAACTGAGCGGCAAAGCCAGCGCTGAGGACCGTTCGTACCTCCCCTCCACACATTTTCGTATCAATTCACCAATGGCATCGTGATGTGTGGAACACAATTATGATTTCTTTCTTGTTTATGAAATGCCATTGCTGAATGCCACCACTGTTTACCATCTGCATATTTTACCATACAGTCTCTTCGTCTGCAGATGGGCAATGGAGAAAATCATTCACGAATACTATACTATATCCATACATGTATACATGTATATATACCCATTTTTATATATACATATAACGTTTAAGTAACATGCAATTTTGATGAACTCAAACCTTCTGTTCGGTAGTCTTGCTGCTACTTCATATCCTATGTAACATTTTTCGGTGACGGATCTTGTAGACGGATTGCCATTAAGATGCATAAGATGTTGGACACATAACAATATTTATTGACAATACAACCACAAGGATGTTGAGATATGAGCAAAACTTGGAACCACAGGCAAGCTTTGAACCCGTGACTGCCTTTTCAAGACGCTCACGTGTTAGCTTTGCCTTTCTTTCAGCCATTTTTCTTACCCTAACAGTATTATCAGCAATCACTAATCAACAGGAATGATCTGCGGACCACAAGTGGACACTGAATCCGACTAAGCTGAAGATGCGGTCGGTATTACAATGTTTTAACGTTTATCTACTGCTTATTCTCTTTTTTATGACAGGATATTATGTGAAATACAACCACGAGGATGCTGAGAAACGGTATTTCTTGAAAAGACCTTGTGCTCATTTACCCTGATGAAAAAGGGAGTCTTCGTAGATACTGTCAGATCTACTTGTTCATTTTGCTCTTCGAGATCTCCAAGAAGGTTATCCTCCAGGCTATGGAACTCAGCTGAACAAGCATAATTTTCAAAGGAATTCTACCATGGATAGCGTTCAAACGTGCTGCAACTCTGTGGAACTATTTTCCAAGATCGACTTTCTATTAATCTAGGCAAATTCACTGCTTTCTTAATAAGCGCACACAGAGTTGTTGTTACATTGTTTATTAACAAAGGCTAACTTTACGGGTAATTTTGACATCTTCAGAGCCTGAAGGTGAAGTTGGTTGCAGTCTATTCGGGCAAATCCCTCCCTTTTCTGTTGGAGTTATGGAGGCATTTGGCTGGCTAGATTGAAGTCAACTTGACCTTTCTAGGCTTTAAAGAAGGCGAGGCGGATTCCACCGAAACATCATGTTTTGTGGATAAATGATACATATTAACAACCTCTTTTAAAAGTTTCAATTAGTGCGCCACGCTCACCTTTCCCACTCAAAGATCATTTCGGGGCACCGTTATGCAGCTGAGAAATCGGTTGAAATGTCAGCGATAATGAGAATTTTACCCATACCTTGAAATATAGCCGACATTCATAATCACCTTATAGCAAACGTTCCGTATGGATCCAGAAGGGTAACATTTATATGTAATTGCAGGCGATTACGTAGTAATAAGAATCAACGACACATTAACCCAAGGGAAGTTAGTGTGGACCCGAAGAGGACGCCAACATGCTCTAGGGCTTTTACAAATGAGATGGGCAGTTTGCTTCCCACGTCAGCTGTCTGATTAGCGAGAAGCAATTTAAGCTTTATGGAGTGATATTCAAAATGCTACCGTACTTAGATCCCATTCCCATGGATGACAGTGAAAAAAGACAAGAATCGCATTCCATTTATTATGACCGTCGTTCTCTTCAGGTTCCAACAGAAGGCAACCTTAACATGTGTCTATGTTCTATCCATATTTTTTACGCTATATCTGGTAGTCTAGCATTAGTAGACTTTTTTAACTTTTTAGAAAGGGCACGTGTGGCACAGTGGTCGGAGGACACACACACACACGTGGAATTGATACCTGCGCCCATGGCCCAAGAAGCCTTCCATCCCTCCAGGGTCGGCAAATTGGTGTCAGACTTGTTTGAGAGGATAGTAGCACTGACTCGATGTATCGGTGGGCCACCGCGAGTAATTGTACAGGCCAAGTATGCATTCAGTCACCTGTAACGACATCTAATGAAATCGAATCTATGGGACACCCCCTCCGGGACTGATCAACGCCGAGAGCTTTTTTAAAATAATTCCTCTCGATCTATTGTAAAGACATCGTATGATTCTTCGTTTACCGTTGCTACAAATGAGCATTAGAGATTATCGAACGTGGCACTCATTTACATCTTTCGACAGTAAAATTACGATTCTAGTTAGTACGTATACAGAGGAACAAATATTCAGAGCCAACCATCACTAAAGAGGGAAGCAAATTTTCTCAATTTTACCCTATATTCTAAGGAGCTTTTTCTTTCGTTCCAAAAGCATCGAGAATGTACTGAGGAGAACAAAGAACACCTGGCCCTGTGCCTCTCTATTCGATTCCACAATCTGCCTCAACGAATGCGTCAGAAACCTAGTCACCACGTAAACAGGGTGAGTGACCACATAGTGTTATTGGACGCGCAGACGAAAAAGGCGAAAGGACGATGCTAGCAGTATCTCGTGTCATACAAGTGAATGAAGAGATTCGAAGTTTCGACCTACGTCAGCGATCAATGATCAAACATGCTGTTTTATACACCAAACTATTGAGGATAAGGTGGGCCGAACACGTAATCCGTATTAACAACAAGCGATGGACAAGGGCCGTTAGTGACTAGATTCCTTGGGATGTCAAACGTAGCGCAAGGAAACCACCGGTCCGATGGTCAGACTTCTTCATGAAAACAGTGGAAGAAAGTTATGATGCTCAACGAGTCCCTAGAGCGAGCAGAACCCACTGGGCTACTTTTGCACACGACAGGGGAAAAATGGAAGATTTACTGGCGCCCGCTTGAGTCGTGCGTTTATGAGGGACGGTTATTCTGCGGTGTTACAACTGGCATTTAATGAGCAACATCTTTTCATACTGCCCGATCCAAAGAAGCTGTTCTGGATTTCGACTTTATCATCGCTACTTCAACAACTTCGCGACGGCGCCTCATTTTTGGTGGCTTGCTCGTTGAACTATGAGCAATTTTCCGTCTGCTCCGAACTTCTTGGCTGCTTCTCGATAAAAATTGATCTTTTCACTAACTAAAAAACTGAGGGGCTGAAACATTACAGGATTTTGGAAAAAACGTTATAGTGCTATGGGTATCAATGATATGTATCGGATTATTTACTATGTCTTACTTTGGTCTGCCCAGAAAACACTTTGCTGTCTGCATTGGGAGGTTTTTGCAACTCATTTGGGGTCATTTCGGTATTTTTATGTCTTCGCCCATATTCGCACAAAAACCATAGATATTAAAATAAAATGGCAGTCAATTGTTATTCAAATTACTGATCAATCAGTCCTTTGGGGGAAATCATTTTGTGAATCACTGTACTGATTAGAACCTGCTAGTGTGAAAAAGTAGCTGTGAGAAAGGCATAGCAAGGACTTCAGTTTGTACATGGTGGATAGTACGTGAGCCCCGAAAATGGTAATAGCGGATTTGAAGCCCCCTGAGGTGCCAAGTTTGGCTCATATCTCAGCACTCTTGTGATCGCATTCATTCCAGATGAGGAGCACTGTTATGCGGCGACGAATTTACGTTATGAGGTGTTGTCGCTCTGTCTCTTATTCTACGGGTTTCTTAAGGGCAGAACTGTTGCTGCATTTGCAATACCAGCTAGGATTCGACGGTTACTGATGGGATGTTCCTCGAGTGTCAATTGCCTCTCCGTAGTCAATAAATGTCCTTGCAGTTACCTGATAGAACATCTGACATAATTATGTAATGATGTACTTTTTAATTATAGTCTTCAGAAGAAAGAATTTGAGATAATTTTTCTCCACCATGGTTTTTGCGGTCTCGTCCGATCGTTGTGAACGCTAAAGGATTTAGGCATTTCCTTTGTGAAATATTTCGTCAACAATTTCGTGTAATGACAGCAGGAAGTGGAAAGACCATCTCTATTGATAATAGCTGTTATTGATACTTGAACTTGACACTTGAACGGCCCGTCCTCATTAGTTGTGCGGACCCCAGCATAATCACCATTTTTCGGAGGTTTGCTGGTTAAGCCATTGTGGTTCCCTCGAATCCCGAGGACAGCTCTGGCCAAAGTCTGCCCAATAGCAGTTATTGGTTCATTATATTCGTGAAAGTCCTGAAGATAATCCTTTAGACTGTTTCTTCTTGATCGCAACAGTTTTTTTGCCTATAACGGCGCTGTCTGTCACTCCCCAAAGACACTCGTTTGTTAGTGGAATAATACTTAGAATCTGTATTTTCTGCGTTACTGTAGTTGAAATATGTACTCCTCAGCGATAGGTCTTAAATCTCCACAATTTAACGATGTGCATTGTATTCTATGCACATTTTTGGCGGTTTATTTTGCTTTAAAATGGTATCACGGCGCTACTTTTCTTCACTCAATAGCTCAACCAACGCAAATGTCATACCAGACGTGCTTCTGAAAATCTCTTCTCGGCATGCTCGTCTTGTGGCCAAAAAATTTTGTTGTTAAAAGGAGTATCCAGCATTGAGACAGCGCATTCTTCTTCTTGAACACGAACATACTTTCAAGTCTTATCTACATTGAGCAATTTCCACGTAAAACTTTCTCATCTGCTTTTATAACCAACAATTTTCATATAGGATCCCAAAGCCCTATTTACAATTAGCTTTTTTCTTACCTCTGATGGACATGTTCTGTGAGCATAATTGAAGCATTCGTTTAGCCAATTAGTTAATCTTTTGCAATGTGCTAGATATTCTAACACAGACTGCTACAGGATGAACAGGAAAAAAGAAACTGCTGTCAGTCCACGATCAGTCAGCAACCACCCTGCATAAAAGAACACCGCCGGGTGGGGCTGACTTATGCGAGCGGTGCTCCATGGAAGAAGATCCGATTCTATACTATGACGAAGATACTACATTAGGGTGACGGAAGACTATGGGTGGACCGTCGGATCATAGGTCCTGAGGAAGACGAAGACATCGAAACGTTAGCCGAATGAAAATTCTATAACAACTTCGCGTAAGCTGCATAATTTGAACCAATGTATTGATTATTCGCGCCGAAGTTATGTGAAAGACGGTTTAGTTAATTAATTATTCCAAACAATATTTCTCCCTACATCAGTTGCGTATAGTGGCAAGTTTCTTTTTTAGCCCGTTCAATAACATCCCACACATCGCCTCATTTGTTCATTTTTTCGAATCCTTGAACTCCTTTCTTCAACTCAAACGAGCAGTCGACGGTATCGAAGCACTTCTCCACCCAGCGTGGCACAACCAGACGTTCACGCCCCACAATGAAGTCATTTAGAAAGAACCTTTTATGTAACCGTTAATTACATAAGTTCTATAGGTTCAGCAGGCTCATCCTTAGTAATTAAATTGAAGAGTAGCCGAACGTACTTAAACTATGATGAGAAAGAACGACCTAAACCCATAAACGGCCAGAAATATACGTGCTACTTGCTATCCCTTCTGATAAGTGAGCGGTAGATAGCTGATTTGATCACTTGTGTTCACGTGTGGCCTCCTCAGGTTGCAGATTTCAATCAACTAAAGTCGATTAGAGGTCAAATCTTGTCTGTCTTGTGATGTCTCTGCGCACGTTACATTCTCAAAATTAAAAGTTTATGCTACTTTCAAATCTACTCTGTCATAACAGTAGCTGCAGCAGATTGGCAAAGAAGATCCAGGACCTGTGTTCCAACACCTCAAAAATGTGGTTGCGAACCATGCGATGAGGCGGAGACTGACGAATCTTTTCAGCTCACTAAAACTTTCAGTGCCGTTTCACGACGCATACTCTTCTTGAAGAA
Organism: Angiostrongylus vasorum; assembly: GCA_018806985.1. NCBI lineage: Eukaryota > Metazoa > Nematoda > Chromadorea > Rhabditida > Metastrongylidae > Angiostrongylus > Angiostrongylus vasorum. The sequence goes on along the minus strand of JADANN010000018.1, from coordinate 8,341 downwards.
CGTATCTGCTTGCCTTGTTCTCAAATCAGCTGTCTAACTTAGCCATGGATGACACTTTATACAAATGTGTGTTTGCTGTGCACCGAACCAAAAGTTGTTGATATGAAACCAGATCTAGTATCATCGAATATCACAGTAGGTTACTGAGATTTTGCATTGACGCTGATATAGTCAACACTTTTTCCTCTAGACCCCACTCTCTCAGACGCTTCGAGAGAATGCATAGTGAGTGAGCCCACTGCATAATACCACCTTTCCAACTTCTTCACTGCTGCTCTTGATAAGAGGTCGATTGGAGATCGAAATCTTGGTAAAATTGTTTGCCAGATAAAGTGACTTTCAACGTTGAACTGTAAATTTGAGCAAAAATTAACTCAAATAAAAACAGGCAAAGGGTTTCTATTGTACACATGCGAAGTCGATGGACTCAGCTGGGAGGTGAGAAAGAGCTTGAAAGGAGCCATAAAAAGAAAGAGAAAAAGACGGAGCTGATCGATGAGATACATTCACACGAAAACAATGGTAGCACCTTTCAGCAAGCAGCACTCTCAGCTCTTTTCTGGTTCTTGGTACACTCTCTGAGATTTCAACAAAAATGATTTACCTGGTCTGTGTGTAGAAATTTCCAATCTAACGAGATGCAGCTTTTCCTGAAAGACTTGTGAACAATTCTGTGAGTTGCACGGGGAAATTTCACTCGTAAAAGTCACTCGCTCTTTTAGATCGATAGAAAGTGAGTGCTTAAATTATTTCAACTTCTGCCTGTTCTCCAGTTACCAAAGCTTATCCGTAGAGTTTAGGAAATCCCGGCAATCGCAACTGTAGGGCGTGCAAATTTTCAGTGCCTTTTGCCACCCAGTGACTCACTGCTCATATCCTCTTTTTCATTGCCAAAAGCATTTCACTATGAAGCTTGATGGATGACATGAGACGATGTAAAAGCACAAAGCTCGGCGTTGACTACTCACTGAAGGATGCGCCATGGCCTGAGCGTATTCGACCACAGCACCGCTAGTGACGGAATTGCTATTCAGTGTTCTCTACAAATACCTCAGCGTGCTACCGACATATAGTGTCAATGCTACTCGTCTCTCTAGAAAAGCTTTAAGTTAGCATGTCGTGACTCCGCAGGAATGAAAACCTGGTGAGCCCGTGTGGGAATCGAATCCATTTTGTAAATGCAGGACACTCTTCAAATCACTGTGCTGCCACGCGCACTATAATGCTCTGGGCCAATAAGGGTAAAGCAACTAATTACACTCTAAACATAAGTCGTACGACTTTTGGTCCATATGACATGACAGGGAATGAGTCTCTCGATGGTGAACTAGTATGGAAAAAGAGTACTAAATGGTAAGACAAAGCACACACTGTAAGGGATAAAGCGGATCTTCTTCTAGCAGCATTGGCGATGTCGCCGTACTCACAAGCTCTCTGAAGGCCGGAGAACTATTTGTTATCGTGAAAACGAACCCGCATTGGTGTGTCAAACTTTGCGTGCTGAGCTTTCTTACCGTTGCCGTAGCAGCCATGAAATTTCAGACTGTTGCCAAGCGAACTTGTTAAACCACATGGAATCGGCCAGTAGCACTGGAAAGGCCGTTAGCACGAGGTGGGTGATTCGGCAACTTGCAAGGGCACTCCTTTTATCCAAGGAGAAAGCCGCACGAGATCAATGATACTGGCTGCTCACTCCTGGGCTCCGGTGCCTCTAACCAGCTGCCACTTCTCGTGAGCCCTGAGCGTGTCATGTCACATGAGAGAAAAGCACCCTCCGGAGCTTTTTCCACCGCTGCTACGTGAAAACCTCGGCAAACAATACGACGGTCAAGAAAATTTCGCTTGTCCATGCACACTGTGCGGGCTGAATCTCTTAGTCGACACGACTGGAACCGGCAATTCGTAGTTTCCACTATGGTTAAGCGGAAGGAAGATGGTTGTGCCTCAGTGCGAAGATGTGGAGGAGTGCGTTTTTTACGAGCTTTTCTATGCTGACCGAGTCCAACTCTCGTCAACCGATGCCCGCTAGAAAAGAGGAATCAATGCTACGAATTAATCCGGCATCCTGGACCCATCCTCGTCGCAAGCTAGGCAAAACCACTGCACCGGTCACACAAAAGCTGGGGACTCGCCTCAAGCTAAAACGACCTGAAACCTTTTCTCACGGATAGTCCTGAATTTCGAGGAGTGGAAAACATTGGGTCGTAGCAACCTCAGCAATGTGTCAAGCATAAACGTGCTAGAGTCGAACAATGGATTTGAATCGCAAGAACGAGGCAACTACGTGGCAAGAACACACTACAATCCTTGTTCTGAGGCAAAAATTTTTAAGAACTGTATGGCACGCTCTCACACCAAATGCCTCTTCATTTCCCAAACCTAGAGATTTCTTCAGACTCTGTGAACTCCTTCCACAGACTCTTACCCGCCGTTAATAAAAACAGCATCTGCTGCAGCAAAAAAATGGCAAACAAAATATAAGCACACGAGCTAATGTCAATGTCTCAAACGGTTTTACAGTGAAAGCGCCAAGTTTCCGAGAATATAGTCAGCAAATTTAGAGGCAAAGTGCCAAAACTTCTACAGGTATTTTTTCTGTCAACGCCAATGTCTCCACACACGTTTTTGTCTCCCGGGCACCGTACTTTCTAGACTATTACTTGTTTCATCTTGATGATGTCTTTCTTAGAGAGGGACTCGACTTTCATCTCACTCGTCCGTGCTCCCCAGGAAAATCCACAACCTCGTGAGGAGAGAGGCTGGTGTTTTCGGTCACTTCTAAGCCGTTATCCCTATTCGGCTACCGTATCTTTCATGAAAGACGAGTGAGGAAAGCAAAACGGCTTTCTAGCCAAAAAGTTTCTATCACCATAGCTGCTGACGTTGCTTTTCCATTCGCAATTCTTCGTTTTATGGCAAATTATTTCCGAATTTCCGTGGAGCACATTTTGCATTTATTCCGATGGCCTCCTTTCATCTTATTAGCAATGATTTGGCTGTACCTAAAGTTGTTCATCGTGTTAGCATTGAAGTGCGATAGCACAGTGATGTGAGCCCTCACATTTGAGCATCTTTTGGAGACTTCCCTCCAATCTTCCGATTATTTCTTTCAAAATTCGTAAAATTTTCTGGATTTCCTAGACTAGTGAAAAGTTTCAGCTTGGTTCAAGGCTTGTGATGGTCTCCTACGTCGCTAAAAACGTCTTAGACGCTTGGACTGTATTACCTTCTTATTCTTATTTGCATGCACGGCTGTCGTCGTCACCTTTGAAGCTCTTTCCATGCACAACCTTTTTTCCTGAATAGATTAGTCTGTCTTTCACAGTTATCGCATAGTCCTTCAGCAATGACGCATCCACTCGCTCCTGAAATCACTCTATGCAATTGCATGTAGTATGTTGTTGATCGCCTCAGGCGGATGAACTTGGCTAGTAATGAACGAGTCATTGTGTAAGCACTGTTTGTATAAGTGAGTAAAGCGTGTTATTTCGTTAAAAGTTTTTACGCATAATGCATCACGAACGGCAAAGTGGTTGTTTAGGAAGAGCCGCCCTTCTTTTTCTTTTTATCTGCCTGCGATGCGATGAGGAAGCGATAGTCGGTCGAAACGCTCTCGGAAAAATGCTGAACCTTTGCCAAAACATCTAAGCCTCCTCCAGAAAACATTTAAATGGCATCCTGAGTCACTATCCTATTCGTTTGGCTGGAAACCTTAAGGTCTTTCATATGTTTGTTCAGTGCAAGTTGTAATCATGGTGGAACAGATCCTTAAAGTTGTTAATCCTCATTGGCACATGGTCACATTATTGTATATTAACTCTCATTGACTAATCATACACTCCTAAGACATTAGCACTACTTTATAAGTCGATGTTGTCAAAGGAGCTCAAATACGGTGTATAGCACTGTCTGTACTTTCACTATAAGTCAGATATTACGGCCTCACATAAGCTCCTTTGATGTGCTGCTCCACTCTCTCACTCCTAGTATTGAACATTGTGGCCTATGACATCATACACGTACAATGTGTTGCAATCAGCTTCCTGCGTCAAAACCCGTACAAGCATTCCTCATTTTTGGTGCGAATGAAATCGTCTTGACTCACTGGTTGACTCTGAGCAACGCACATTGCAGCTTCGTACTGCTTTCGGTGTTGGTGCATATTCTCATTCATGCAATTCTACCAGTTATAACCGGTTTTAATTATCCACATTTAAGGTATTGCTCTATGACAACGTCGAAAAAGTTTCCTTAGCAACTTCCCTGCGAAGTCGAGCATTCTACTTGAGCTAATGACTACTCAGTGTCGAGGACTGAGTTTAAGACTATTTTCCACTAGCAATTACTACACTTCACTCTGTTTAGTGTCATACTCCAGCTTCGTTTTGATTTTCGATTTACATCTTTCCATTGTGGTACTCTTCAGCACTTTCACAAATGGCATTATTGTTGTTTCTGGTTATGTGGCCATGCGAACGCAGTCGATCTTCAAGTTTTTACTAGTCGTTACCTCTGATCCTCGTTCTACACCTGCTGAGACGCCTTAATGACCGCGTCCGGGGACATTGTGCCCATTTCATAATGCGTGAAGAACACTATCCGTGTTGGGGAAATGTGCTAGCACTTTCCATATTTTGAGATGGCACTTCGTAAAGGCCAACTAATTTCTGTTACTTTTTTTCCTTATACTTTTACAATGTCTTTTCTAATCAATGGTATTGCTAGCATTACCGTAATGTCTGAGCTGTATATCGTTTCGAGTTTTTCCTCGTTTTCATATCGGGATTCTTTATGTACATTTCTGCAGATAATATAAGATGTCCAATTCAAGCGTTTTGTTTAAAAGCGGTAGGTAACGATCAATCCCTGAGAGGAATGCGCTATGCATTCGACTTCATCAGACAACGTCGGAGGTGATTTAATGCATACTTGCCCTTTAAAATGGTTTGCAGTGGCCTAGCGATGCATCAAAATAAGATATCCTCCAACACATGGCTAGCGTGTAATATGACGATTTTGGATGATTAAGGTCTTGGTGAGCGAAGCATGGGATCTAACCAATGATCTTGTGTGCAATGTTTTTGACCGTCTTTAAGTATGTGCTGCTTGTCGGTCAGGCCTAGCTTTATACTGTGATAATTAGAAAGTCTTTTGCAAAAACCTTTTCAGAACGCAACTATTTCTTTGTTTTCTGGATGTGCAGACACTATATTATTACTGCTGCATTTACTCATTCACAACAGCCTACGTTTCAGCGATTTCCCTTTCTTCACAGCTTGAAAAGATCTGACTAACACGCACTCTACTTGGCCAAACATTTTCCTTATGTCAGTTGACAAAAATTATTGCATTAATTTTCATCGCTTATGAGCAGCTTTTCTCAAAGACTCACTGTTTTCAAATCATAGGTTGGAATACGGCTGAGAGAAAGGTAAGACGAATCACCCGCATGGAGTGGTGGTGAACGCGTTATCCCACGGAAAGGGTAATAGCGCGCTCGCTCCCCAACGCAGACGCCTGCGGTTCGGAGCTTTGCAAATATCTTAGCACGATTGTGGTTATAAAGCTCACTGTTTTGTTCTTTATAAGTTTTTCAGCTATTATTGAAGACCAGCTGCACAGAGACTTAGATGGGTAAGGAATGTACTTGGCTCGTGATCAAAAAACCAGCAAATGGTATGGTATGGCGGAGACGACGCGAAATGATCACACGCTCTCCTTGCTGTTTATTTTTGAGTTCCTCCAAGCGCTTCGAGACTTTTATGTGCTAATGTTTCGGAAAAAAAAGTTTTTTCTGTTGCAACTATTTCTTTTCGACGTCTCTGGTGGTGGTTATCGTAT
>JADANN010000017.1:0-61068 GCA_018806985.1 Angiostrongylus vasorum | reverse complement strand
AGCATGCTTCATTCGTACGGTGTTCCACGCTTCAGTGGTCCGTCTCGGCTCGACTACGAAGACGCTACCTCATAGAAGACGAGAACCGATGGAAGATTGACTCGGATCATTGGAAGAACTAAGTACAATAAAAACTATTAAAGTGGTCAATGGACTCTTTCTCCTCCGATAGAGTAGTTTACGGACGATTGCCTCAAATCATTCCGAGATCAGAATCAGGAAAAAAAGCATGAAATTTTTTCAGGAAAAAGCACAGAAATCCACTCGTCTGCTACCGTCGTAGAAGAAAAGTGTGAATCTAATTTACTGTTGAAATACGTAATGAACAATGTGATGCGAACATTTCTCTCACAAAATCTTTTTGTGCATGACAAATTGAAGGCATAGTCGGCGCCATAAAACCACTGGCTCATGCATTAGACATTTGCGATGTAATAAAAGTGAATGAGCAGCTCGGGTGCCTTTATATTTGCACTTCTAAGCGACAAATGATTTCAACATGCAATTATTTCCGCATTCATCATGTTCTTCCGCAGTCAGGAAATGTAAGGAAAAGAAAATTAGCATTCGAAGGAGGAATACCATAGTTACCAAGTTTTCAGTTGAATACTGTCGCATATGTCTTAAAAATTTTTCAAAATCACCGAAGCATTCATGTGCTGATCTTAAACAATTGCCAAGATTGAAGAGAGCACCACATTCTTGCCAGTAGAATAATTGGGGCTTTTGACAATAGCTTTGGCTAAGATCTGTTTGAACACCAAACTTTTCAATAGTAGGTTTTTTAAGAAGTGTTGCTTCCCAGCAGAGGAAGTGCTGACAGGCTTTTCCTAGACTGGTCTTTATTAAGCGAAATTAAAACAATAATATGTTTATTGAGAGAAATTTCCACTCTCACCTAGAGAAAAAAAGAAAGCTGCTTGAAGCCGTTCAAGTTTGGAAGAGCAGTCAACCAACGACCTGAGTTGATGTACCAACCAAAAAGAAAAGAAAAACGATCCGTTCATGGTTAGTTATGTCCAAACGCTACTAGAAATCGCTCCATGTAATAGATAGACTATCAGTAAAAACCCGTCCAGGTACTGAAGAAGACGATGCTGTCGAAGTGGCAGCTAATGTTGCGATGTACGTGTTTTTGTACGGAAGTGAACTTATGCTGTATAAAAAGCTGGCGATTGCCGAGTAGGAAAATGACACATTTGTAATCCACTGCCGCGGCTAACATAAAGTCGATTCTGTGAACTAAACAGTACCCAAAATTATGCGTTTCGATTGGCACTCTTTAAGACAGCCAAACGCTGATGCTTAGACAAGCATTACATATTTTTTCTTTCTTCTTTTTTAACAAGAAGTTCGAGGATGGCTTGCGTTGTGGATTCGTTCGATACGTCGGTGTAAAGCGTGGTAACGCTATGAACTTTTCAAGGGAGCGCAGTAGAACTCTAGTTAGCAAAGAAAAATACTTTTAAGACTACGAAGACAATAAAAAGTTCACTAAGCTCGATGGGGACATGCGCCATCAAATGAATGGAGGAACACTTGTCGTCGTACTGTCGTGGAAGCACACTTGTTGTCGTGTTACTAGGAACTCTCCGCAGCGATTCTCTTACGCAATAAATGGCCGACAGGACTCAACAGAGACAGAAGTACTAGGCACACGGATACTTGAATGACTCGTCTTCACTATTTGTGCGGACCTCATCATAATTTTCATTGTTTAGGAGTATTTGCTGGTTTAACCATTCTAATTCCCTGGAATCTCGAGCTCAGCCGGGCCAAGCTTTCCTCAGCTCGTCGCCAACGCAGACAGTAGCCGCCGTTATGGATGAGAGGTAGATCTGCCACCATGTGGTTGGTTTGATACCAGGACGGTTGTAAATCCTGGGATTGTCCCACTCTTCGCTGCGCATCCTGATGAAAACGCCAGACTCCTTTTCAGCTTTGGACGCTGAGGGTCTGGAGGGAAGGCGGGAGGCGAAGATGAATGAACCCGCTGTAGATCGCAGCCCGATACACAGGAGCAGCTCTCAACCACGATGAGGCTGTAAACCATTGAGAAGAGAAGTACTAGGTCAAGATCGTGAAAAATATCCGAGGCCGAATTCTCCTTAATATGGTTCTGACGACCTTTCTTCATTTGGGAATTCGTATTACGCACTAAAATATTTCAAGTGGTAGGCCAGTGGTCACAATAGAATGTTTTTTGCCAATAAATCGATGAAATGCTGGGAATTTTTGCGCACCTTTATCTATATAAAGATCGAAATATATCTGTTTTCGGATGGCGCTATCTCAAACGGAACGTACTTTCTTCCCGTTTTCTCAATTTATTCAGAAACTTGGAAACCACTGTAGTACTGTGGGATACCTCCTTCTTTGTTGAGGTAGTATAGCTGCAGAGTTCGCAGAGTCAATTCTGAAGAAACAGAATATCAGATGTCAAAACAACAAGTTTAAACAAATCTATTTCTGTGAATCCCAACTCGAACGTACACAGCCGAAACGCCCTCAAAGTATTAATGAGATATGGGATCAAGGAATGCTAATGAGTTCAAAATGCAGTGTTGTTTGGAAACTTTCATGTTCGCTAAATCGAGAGTGGAGGTGACGAATGCGATAAACGGTGTTTCGCATTTGACGATAATGGATCGAGTGCAATGTCGGAAGTCAATACATGCACAACTGCTTGAGAGCTTGCATGGGGAACTAAGTCCGCCTAAGTCAAAGGTTTTGGAGCATTTGAAAATTGGACGGTAAAAGAGTCTTGACAAATGGATGCATACGAATTGAACGACAGTCAATAAATTAGCCGTCTACAAGCATCGCCTGCGCTTTTTTCAGCGCAATTAGAGAGACCCGTTTCTCAACCGCAACATCATGTGAGGACAGAATTGAATCTGCGACAACTGTCGACGATCAGCTCGGTGTTTGGACCGCAGTAAAGCTCCGCAGCGCTACCCAAAGCAGAAATTGAACCAAAAGAAAATTATCTGACGACTTGATGGATTAATGCTGGTCTAATCCATCACTGCTTCTTAAACCATCCGGATGAAACAACATCGAAGTAAAAGTACAACTAACAGTTGAGTAAGTCAGTCGAGAAACTTTAACAGCTGCGCCCTTCACTGATCAACAGAAAGCGAACAATTGACCAATTACTTTGCAATGATAACGTCTCCCAATGGTCGAACTGCCAACGCTGCAGAAGTTCAACAACAGCTCTGTCTTGCCCACTGCACTCGCCAGCGTTGTCATCTACTACATACAACTTCTTAAACGTCCATGTTGGCAACTTCCAGTGCAACGAATAGTTCAGAAAATAAGCAGTGACTGAAACAGTCCTCAACGACTTAATCGCGTGTAGAAGTCCAGAATTATAACGAACTTTTGCAAGTAAATTTGGCAAAAAAGCTGTAGATTCTAATAATTTTTACATCGAGCTAAGCTATGCCATGTTGGAAATACAAATTGAAGTCTCAGGCTCTATATTATGTAAGATATAATATTGCTTCATTTTGCACCGCCGTCATTTTTTAACATGAGTTTCCCTTGATTAAGACGGCCGTGATAGTATTGATAGGCCTCATATTTGCCGCTACAAGAAACTAATTCGCCTAAAAACTATTAACTACCTCGGTGTAGAAGTAGAATGAAATAAACACTTTGTCTATTGTTTTTTCCTTGAAATAAACAATCATATCACTGCTTGGTTGAAACATTACTTACAGTGGAATCTATTTTTTCCAATGGCCTTCGCACTCTGATTATGGTAGTGGATGCAAGGTGAGAGGAGAATCTTCTAGCAACACCGCACATTGCTCCGAAAATCTTTAGAACAGTACAGAGCTGCTTATTCACCTTTATTTAGCTTTCATAAAAATGTCATGAACGCCCCTGATGCATCCTCAACGCCGATTACGCTTCCAAACGCTCCTGCCTGAAAAGGAACTCGTTCTAAGGGAATTGTCACTAGATTGGAATTGGGTGGAACTTCACATCGCTTGACCTCTACCTATCTCACGAAGTTTTCCAATTCCATTCATTCCATTCCTCAGAGATCACCCGTTTACGTTAAAAACGTCCCAGAGAAGAAATCGTCTGGTAGGAAGCAGTTATCTGAGTTCTCCAAAGAGTTGCTCGTTCCCACTGCGAAAAAATGCTGGAAGGCAGTTTGATAATATTGCATGCTGGAAAGGCTTAAAACACTAATGAACATAGTCTTATCGTGCAGTAAGTATTTTTAATACTCTCAACAGTCATAGTGCATACAGTTAATACAACATACTCAAGCATATTTACCAAAGGTGATCTGGCAAAGTACGTCGTGTATTTCTACATATATCATCAATGGTGTCAGTAACTCTTAACGACATTATGCTTTTACGATACCGCTTTATCAGGGAAGAATGTAGGAAACCCCCTTTCTGTTCAATCCTTCACTGCTACTAGTCCTACCATCACTCAGTCTTTTCTTTTCGCCCTGTTTACCCTCACCAACAAAGCCAAATAGAGAAAACCGCATTTTAGATGGCAATGGAGAGACAGGGCGGAACGAAGGACCAGCATGGTGAACGCGTTAGCCCCCGAGGGGGTAATAGAGCGTTCGCCCTCCACCTCAGACATCTGCAGTCCTGAGTTTTGCAAATATCGCAGCATCATTCTGGTTGTGTCACAAATAATACGCTACCGTGAAAAATTGTAATAGGCATTAAATAAAAATTTGAAGTTCTTATTCCCACCGTTATTCAGTCTTCACTTGTTTCCCTGTTTACTCTCAGGTACAAAATCATGAGGAAAAAAAACCACATTTCAGATGGCAATAGAAAAATGTTTGTCTTTCACTGAACACTTTTTGTGGAACTTAAGCACAAAATGAATCTTCAGAAAAGGAAATCTTAGCAGTTCACTTAAAGTCCCGCTTCCTACTATCCACCAAACATCGTTGATGAAACTACTTTGCAGTATGCGATGTGTTCTTTAATTTGGCGACTACCTGTTTTCCTCCTTAACCAAAATTTACATGAAAGCGTGGTAATAAGCTCCCGTAAAGTACAGATATCTCGCCGCAGGAAAATCTAGAATTCGATGCGGTGTCGAGGACATCGGAAGGAGACCATCTTAATCTTTCAGCAAATGAATTGTCAGAGTGTATAGTTACTGCTTTTTCAAAATTGCTTGCACGACTGTTCGCCAATAGCTTCCTGATTACGGTGCCGTATGGAAAGTGCAAGGAAAACTTTGCGGCGATACTGCTCATCGTCAGCAATTCATTAAAAACAATACGAAGGTGCTTAATCAGCCTTCTACATCGTTCATAAAAAATTGATAAAATCGCCGACAACTCTTCGTCGCCGACTACGTTTCGATTTCGAATGCGGAAGTAGAAAAACGCTGAAACAGGAAGTGCGTGCCGGAGACTTCTCATTACATACTGGAATTAAGTGTAAGGATCACCTTCACCGCCCGCCAACGCTGCTCGCATGATATGCGGAAATTTCTCACTGGAAACTTTTGAGCACTTTTTCACTGTCAATCACTGAAGAAAATTCTGCAAAATACGTAAACATTCATTGTTTGAGGCGGAATTTATCGCTTTTGAAAACAGCTGTTTCTTTGCAGTGGTTATTTCCAATACTTTTAAAAGTTCCGATACAGTTCCAGCGCATCGACTCGCGATGAAGTGAAAGGGTCTAAAAAAGCTTGTAAGAACATGTAATTTTGTTTCCTGCACGCGAAGGAGAAATGTAGGGAATCAGGCGGCGGACCCATAAACATTTGCTTTTTTAGAAAGCTTGGAACATTTAAAAAGGTGGCAAAGGGAGCTGTAGCTCAGTGTCTGTATGATCCGCTTCGTAAAGGACGTCCAGTGCTTTTCTCATTTTGATTGACTCTCGGTCCATCAAACTACGACATACTGATGCGGTCCGATAACACTTAGTTCTCTGCCGAAGTTACTTTCCACTATGCTGTGCTTGGATCCATGAGTGAAATTCTGACGATGATCTTCTATCGACTATCAAGCCGCTTTTCCATCAAAGCAAAAGATCTCGTAACCTTACTACTTCAATTGAACAATGACAGAAGCTAAATAAATGCGACTTTCACTGTTTAGGAATTTGCTGTTGAGAACGTTGCATGCCTACGATTGTACTTCTTTCTTCTCAACCGATATAACCATTGCTAGAGTTCCTTCATAAAAGCGCATAATCAACGACGCTGCTTCGTCGATTCTGCGTTTCCTTATTTCCGCGAAGTAGAAATTTAACGTCTCCATAATAGAAATAAGATGTGCGAAACCCAATTTAAACCAAGCAGCCAACAAATCAGCGCATTCGATGAATTATTTTTAAGCAATCGCCTTCGCGTCCATCGTTCCCTTTCATAACCATTTGCCGATTTCCATTTACCGCAGAATAGCAGAGTCCTCAACGCCAATACCGACCATACGCATAATGAGGATCCAAAGAATTTTGCTTTTAATCAAGCAGTTGTGGAGTACGTAAAACTATTGGAAATAAAAGCTCCAAAATGCCTGTCAGCTTAGCTGAAGTAGAAATGCCAAGTAGAAATCGCATCGCTCATTTCTCTAAAGAAAACAGGAAATTTCACCTCTAATTGAACTTTCCACTGGAAGCTACTTTTCAAATCTTCTCTGGGAGTGATTGTTTTAAAAAATTACCAGTTTAGGAAACATGGCGACTGTTCCAGCACGTACGTTGCTGCTTTCTCTTCTCACCATCAGCACAGTGTTGGGATGTGGTCCAGGAGGGCCAAGTAATGATTAGACTGTTGTTTATAAACATTAAATCTCAACGTAAACATCACCGCAATAAGTAATATACACATAATAAGTAACAATGAATGATAATACAAGTAAAATAATAGGTGTAATATATCTTGTTTCCACTGACAAACTAATACGAGGTTGCTACCAAATATTTATTCGGATGACGCTCCTACGCCTTCGTCTTCCTCAGAACCCGTGATTCAGAGTCGATGTTCTGCAGTCGTTTTTCTTCTCAATATGGTCTCTTCGTCGTCCCATGAGGGATGAGCGGACGCGGGACTGATCCCATGTGTGTTTCAGGGCCCTTCGGACAAATGCGCCACACGGATCCTTTCACTTAGCGAAGTTATATCACTTTAGATATTATTGTCGCAATATCACTAATCATTTAAACCAACACTAAATAAAAGTCGGTTTATAAAAAAAATATAATAGTAAGTAATAACAAGTAATGGTGCAAACATAACAAATAATGAAGAATAATATGAATGATAAATTTAAACCTATGCATCTTAAAACTTAAATTTATGAGTCTTAACCATGTTAACATCTCCAGTACTCTATACCACTCAAGAACGTTCGGAACAGCCAATACCATGTTTTAAAAACACTTTGAACTAGAAGATGCCGGGACATTTTTAAATAGTACGAGTAATATGAGGATTAAATGCCGAGGTCTAGCCATCGCTATTTCTTTATATGCTTTTCAATTATCTCGTATACATGTTCAACAAACTTTTTTAATTCCAGCTTCTCTTTATCCAATAGAAGACTGGAGTTTTGTTTCGGTTTTTATTTATTCATTAGAAAATCTGTGAAATTCAGCTACTACGAGCACAAGGACCTTCACTGTTACCGGCTTCACCCTGCCTGTGCAGATGGTTTTCTCAATGGCCCAAGGAGCAGCTGCTCAAGTCCCCGGTATTGCACCGACTGCAGGGGCGGCCAGTGGATTTGTCATGCGTATTGTAATGCAAGCAGTGAGTTCTCATTTCTTTGATAGGTTTAATGAACGGATTTTTAAATGATCTCGTTAGAAACTGTAATTTTTGGGCGATTTCTATGGCTTTGGGTAACTTTAATTGGAAAGCTCAGTTTGAATTCTACCTGTTTGTGAGAACTCTGTCCTTCAGGTGTTTGATGTTCTCGAACGACAGGGTCGCGCAGCTGGGCTCTCCGATGCTATAATCCAAATCATTTTGGGTCAACTCACTGTCAGCATAAATTACCAACCACTGGATTGCAAAGACGTAGAAGTTAACCCAGCTGGCCCTGCAGCAAATATTCGGAGTACGTTTCGAACATTTAAGGTCCGTTTGGCAGATTAAAGGTACGAAGTAGGCAAATACTAACACTTCAAAGAAAGCGTTTCATACTTTATAGTTCCTTAACATTGGAAGTAATACGATTTTTAAGAGGGCTGTATACCCCTAATCGGCTTCTAATTGCAAATTAGTCGTGGAAACAATTTAAGTTTCTACCTTCCAACAAGAAGACAGGAAATTGCTATCCATAGAACGGATCGTGAAACTCAAACCTCTTCTTACGGGCAAATCATGTCATGGACTTATTTTTAGGGCGCTCTATCCCTAAAGCTACCTTAAAAACATTAGGAGATTTACGTTAAGTTTACTTGCATTAACAGCAGCGAAAAAATGTACCAAGTTGGGAAAGCAAAAAAAAGAAAAAAAATAAAGTCCCAGTCTTCGTTCTAATCGAGACACGCTTTAAGTTACTTTGCTACTTTACGGAGTGCTTTTAAATGATTTATATTGTCAGAGACGATTGCATATCGATTATTTGCTCGAAGAAAGCAGAAATTCTCGAAAAAAAATAAAATACTTGATAAACAAAAAGTTACTTGCAGTTATGCCCAATATGGTGCCGAAATGCATAATCATTGGTAACGCCGTGACTGCAATTTGCAACGTGGACTGTATGCTGAATGCAGATACTGTATTGCCTATTCCAGGAATGCATTTGTCAATTTCAGGAACGCTAACGGTTTGAATTGCATTTTTCTTTATAATGATGAGTTCTGAAAAAGAAAATGATCTTCCCAGACCACAAATCCGATCATGGCGAATTGGTCGAGAGAGATGTGGCAACGCGTGGTGGACAGAGTGATTCGCACCTTGGCATCGGGTCCCTTCGGATCGAATTTCTTCTCGGCAGTTGCCACTGTCTCATGAAACGGGAGGTCAATGACAGCTCCTTGGAATGAACAACAAGAATCCACAATTCTCAAGACCGACTTTCTGTTAACATCGCCACTGACTGATAATCGATGTTTTTCTTCAATAACCAGACACGAGGTTGTTATTATAGATTTATTGGGATGCAATAGGATATAGGATATTAGAGCTATCGCCTATGTTTTACTCTGTCCAGCTGCTATCCATCAACTAACTTAAATACTTACAACAAATAAACGGCTCTGAAGAAGGCGTACCGCCGAAACGTCAGCTATTGTATCCTAATAAAACTATAATAACAACCTCGTCTCTGCTTATTGAAGAAAAACATCGAACAATAATCTATTTATGTGATTTTTTAAGCCGTTGCAACGTGAGAAAAGTAAACTATTTAGAGACGTAGAGAGTTGAAATAAAGTGTTTTACATGAGAAAATGTTCAATGCAGCACTAATGAGCCGATTGAGAATTCCCCATAAGAAAAAATGAGTGGAAAGATATTTAGATGTTTATAATTGAAGAAAACGTCACTTAATTTTAGTCCAGGAAACCATTTTAAACACAAATCCAACGATCAAATTAGCAAACGGCCATTTGTAAATAAATGGTCTAATTTTGTTCGTTGTAAAAAACATTTTAAAGACTCAAACATAAACAACGCCAAGCGAGCCCACTCCACATCTGGTGCCACAAAGTTAAACTGAATGAGATAGCGAATAATATCAAATTTGCGTGCGGTCTATTCAGTCAAACACTTTCATAAGCTGACAGGGCAAAACTCGATGCACATTTTCACATAATCTGAGCATTTCAGGCTGTGAAGAAAGCGAAGTAGCTGAAAGGCCATGTATTGTGAATGAATAACTGCTGCAATAACAAGCTCGTATTTTCTCACCACGAAAATAATGAATTCTCAGCAAACACTTCACAGTGCCAATTACCTTGCGGCGGCTTGCATGACTTGTCTTTGTACAAGGCCTAATTGCAGAATCTATGATAACGGAAGAGGATGTAACTGCATGAGTTTGGTTACGGTTCACTCGATATCTTCCATTGGGTGTTCTTTAAGTAATACATTGGTTAAGCAGGTAGCCACTTTGTACCGATATGAAAGCAACCCAGGATGGAAAAGTATCAGCAAAGCACTTCACTAAGCACGTAGAGAACAGAAAAGTACAAGGTAGGAGATTTTGAAATCAGATTACGCTGGCCATATTGGAATTTCCAAGCATCCATGATATTTCATTTCCTTGGCAATCTGCTTGCTCATTGTGGCCGATATTCCATAAGAGTTGCACACATGCACGGAAAACCGTCATCTGCTTTTCTATCACTCGCTCGTCTTCAACTACGTCTTTGTTCTTTATTGCAACATTTACGAAGCACCTTCTTCTTAGTCCAATACTTAACGAGATGATGTAGGTTTTTAAGGTACGTTGTGCATTTGCTTCTTTAGAAAAATCACGAATTATCTGATAACGTGGAAACGGATAAAATTCTACATGAGCGGAAAATATTTAGTTTGCTGTTAAATGAAATATTACATGTCGTTTAAGAGTTAAGGTAGAAATCTTTTAGAACTCATTAATTCCTTGCTATTGATTTTTTCATGCATGCGCTGTGGCCCCTGTATCAGCCGTTGGTGGCCATGCAGATCAGGTTATAGACTTTCGAAAATACCACCTTGGAATTCTACTTTACACGAATCCATTCGTAGAGCGACGAGTCGAACACCGACCAAAAATTTACGTGATTAATTGTTTCATCTATTCCTCTATTGAAGTGAAAATGAAAGGCATTTAGCTCGGCGTTGACCTATCAGTCAGGGATGCGGAACACATTTAACCCTTTCACGGGTGTACGTATTGATTTCAGCAGGTACGCTCCTGTACGTTCGGGATCTAGATCTTGATTTCAATACGCGCGCTCTTCGCTCTTTATTTTTTTCGTACGGTGCTTTTTGTCAGACTTTTTCGTAGTCAATGAATGGTTTGCCGAACATGTTTTATACCCTGGTTGGTCCCTAGATACATTTTCTCATCTACGCTCTACCAGCGAAACTATGCTGCGCTATCCGTGTTAACCCGTCTGCTTGAATTCCACGGAGCATCTATTGGCACTCAGCATTAAAGTTTAGTAGTTAAGGAAAATGTGGAATAGACTTTGTCCCAGGATGACCTCGGGACTCCAAGGGACACAATGACTAAGCCAGCAAAACTCTGAAAAATGGAAATTGTGTAGGGGCTTGCACAACCAATGAGGACGGGCTGTCCAGGTAAGTAAGTTAGGAAAACTTTAATGCTACTATATGACGGCACATCACCTGGGAAACCCTCTACAAACGTGGTTCGTTGCGCACAAAAGGCAATAAGTCCTTAGAGTACACATTTATCGACCGCAGGAAGATTTCCATGGAAAAAAGAACACATTCGCAACCCTTATTAGAAACTTTTTGTCACCGATATTGATAAACTTGCGCTTAGAAGCGTTTGTTTTTTCAATGTGCAGCTTTTAGAGGTGTGTTTTACAGACGTATCTGTAGCACCAGCAGGAGTAAGGGTAGATGGACTCGGCATTCATGAATGAGTAGAGTACAACTTTGGAAAAATGCATATTTATTAATCCATATTTTCATAAAATCTTGCAAAATTTTTTACTTCACAATCACCAACTTATACAACCAATACGCTGGTCAACAATTCATCATTTACATTAAGCAGGGTCACCATTTCACCCTTTTTGTATAAAATTTGTACTTCTTACCCATAGCCGGTACTTAGCACGCTCAACAGTATTCAACGCCAAGTGCGTAGTACAACAATCAATTATTTACTTCTCAATCCCTATTGTTCTGCCAACAGTTCGCGGCCCCGTTGTGGCTTGGAGGTGTTCTTGGGTGCCGTGCTGCTATTCACAGCGGGAGGGCGATTCATCCCTTCAGCAGAGTCTACCCGAGCTGAGAAAGGAGTCTGCCGTTTTCATCAGGATGCCCAGCGAAGAGTAAACCAATACCAGAATCCACCACCGTCCTGCTATCAAACTTATCGCATGGTGGCAAATCTCGCTCTGATCCACATGACTGCCTGTGCAGGGTGGCGACCTGGGGCAGACTTCTGCTAGGCTGACTTCGGAACTCAAGCGAATCACAGTGGCTAAACCAGCGAAACTTCGAAAAACTGGAAATTAAGCTGAGTCACGCACAACCGGCCGAGACGGGCCATCTTAGCGTCCGAGTATACGAGTTAGTCCTTGTTGCAATAATATACAGCATGCAGTTCCCACCTCTAAAACACGTCCCTCAATTCGATTGTCTACAGTGCATAAATGGATCACATTTCTGACGCGAAATATTAAAACAGTGGAGAGGCAGGAAAAATATGTGATAGAACTGAATAATAGAACGAAAATGTTAAGAAACTAGCGCTGTGCCACCTTTAGCGGACCTTACGTCTTGATTTCAATGCGCATTCCGATTTCACTTCAATAACATGCGGTTCGGCGAGCACGGCAAGCGCCAATGAACCGTTGCCGTGAAAGGGTAGATCTGCTCTTATGAGATACGTCATGTGTTCAACTTCGCTGAGCATCGCAGAGGTGACTGAAAGCTAATCTGCTTTAATCTAAACAATGACTTAGGGCAGACTGCCGATGTATCAACTCCGCATCTTCCTTGGAAATCGGACCAGTTAACAAAAATAGCTGTGTGAATATATATGCAAAGGTAGGCAGTGTAATTACAATATTTCAGGTTTTACTGCACAATCATGCTGTTACCATGACCAGATAGGATTTTCAACCACAATATGTTTACTTTTTTTGTCTAAGTATCCAACCACTCCATCTGTAGTTAAGCAGCATTCACTTGTACTACCTGTCCCCTTCTTTACTAGTACGCATTATTAGGAGACGCGTTACGTAGACGTTCTTGGAACATATGAGTGTTCGTGAGGCGAGCTGGAATATGTTTAAGCAATGTGTTAGTATTAGGCTGATAGCAGAGGCGATCTTGAAGCTCATAGAGGTTGCATGCTATCCTACGCACGGTTGTTTTAAAATGGGCTGTGATCGTGAAAAGTTTGGGCCCAATTCCAATACCGACAGCGCACTCTCAGGTATTGTCATGTTTCCAAGTACGGTAACTCTAAACTCTTTTGGTGCATTATCAATCGTATTTTGACTCCGAGCATCTAAACAACATTATGTTTTCGAAATACTTAATCTGTAGGGAAGGAAAGGAAAGCCCATCAGTTCAATTCTTTCCCTGCGCCTGTTTTTTACCGTCATTCATTCTCTTCTTCTGGTGTTATTTGCTTTCACCAGAGAACTCAAAGAGAAAAACCAGCATTTTAGATGGCAATAGAAAAAATACTTACCTTTCAAGAACACGAAAAACTTATGTGGAACTTTACCTCATAATGAATCTTCCGAAACTACATCTTAGCAGTTCACTTAAAATTTCGCTTCCAAAATCGATGGTGAAACGCTTTGAACCATGCGATGTACATCTTTGTTTGAAGACGATTTAGTTTCCTCTTTAAGCAAAACTAATGTGAGACCTTAGAAGTAATTCCATGCAAATTAAGACATCAGTTAACAAAAATCACTCTGTGAATATGCATGCAAATGTAAGCAGCATGACTAAAGGATTTCCAGTTTTTGTGCACAACCTTATTGGTAGCCATAACCAGATAGAATTCTTAACCACATTATATTTCATTTTTTTTTGTCCCAAGTATTTAAACTTATCCTCTGTAGTCAAGCAGCGCTCACTTGTACCATCCGTCTCCCTACTTTAGTATCAATACACTTTATAGTAATCTTATACTAAGTACAGTGCCCTTATGCGATCTATTCCATGCTTTCATGGGGATATCACGAATTTCACCTAAAAGGATGTCGAGATATGAGTGAACCTACCAACCTCGATTAGGTTTCGAACTCGTTATTAGCTCAGTGAGAGCTCAATTGCTATCCACCATACCAACAGAGGTCCTCGCTTTGCCTTTTCAATCAGACAGATTTTTTCTTCTATCGCTTCTATCAGTAATCATCCGCAACGAAAATAATTTGCTGACCACAAATAGTAACTGAACTCAGTTAAGCTGAAACTGCAGTCGAAAATGAAAAGGAAAGGAAGGACTTCGGTTGGCGTGGTGGGATAACATGTGAGATCCCGGTGAGGGTTAACCGCATGTTTGAAGATCACTAGTGCTTCCGAGCATAGGTGAAATCCAGATTCATGGATGGTGTTATGTAAACCTTAATAAATTTTGTACCTGGATGACCACTCGTTCGAATAGCATGGAAAAAGCGGCGCTGTTAGGGTAAGTAACTACAAATGCAAGAGAAAAGTTTAAAATTCATAAACCCATTTACGAAATTAGTCACACTTTTATCTTCACATTTCATCACTAAGTCGGAAATCACTGAGATGATTAACCCTCGACCAGGAACGGTTAATAAGTGAAAAATTTGTCTTTTATCGGTGCATTAGATCTTGTGTTATGAAATTAGACGGTTTATTGAACCGAATGAACAGGGGCAGCCATGAAACGTGTATTCCTCCATGCTGCTGGTTGAAGAAATTAGGTTGTATAGACAACACAACCGTCGACTTGCATCTTATCAAAAGGTGATTCACTAGCTGCCGACCAGACAACTGATGAGTGTTCAATACAATGTTTTTTTGACATCTCGTGTGATTAGATACACCGAATGGTCATTTTTCTTGTTTCCAATTTTCTTCACTTACTGTTGATGAATAGATTCCGACAGAGAAATCGACCTACTCTCAGCATAAGTAAAAAAAAGCAGACGGGTATTCAAACAAAAAATAAGATAAGTAAACAGGAAGACGACAGATTAATAGATACCCAGAAAACAAACAAGTAGATCGGATAGATAATAAATAGATAGATATCCCAGATAACTAATGAATAGAAGTCTTAAAGGATAAAAAGTAAAGCTGTTGGCGTTGAACATTCCCTGAGGAATGTGCTGTGAATTTCTCTTCACTAAGCGTCGTCAGAGGTGAGTGAATGCATATCTGACCTTTATAATGACTTGCGGTGGCCTGCTCAAATATCTAGTCGGTGCTACTATCCTCCTAGACAACTCTGGTACCGATTTGCCGACCCCGGAGAGAAGGAAGGCTTGTTGAGCCACGTGCTCGAGGACCGATCTCATGTGTGTATTGTATAGTTGTCTTAGATAAATGAATACAATGGAAAGGCACTATTTATTGTAATTTTTTACATTACTCGTCATCGCTTGTGCTACGCGGATCGCAGCGTTCTTGCATTCGATTCGTTTTCCTCTCATTCATCGTCTACGATGGTCTCCGCACATTTAGTGTGTTGTTTCAGCTGTTGCTTGAGGATCTCGCCTTCTTTTATGAATATCGTCCAATGCTAGTTGCGTCGATCCTTCTTGAAAATTCTGGGGATAACTGGGCTAAGGCGTTCCCACGTAGATTGAGGGGGCCGCTCGGAAGGGGGCTGGAATCAGCACCATGCTTCATGATTTACTGCATCACTAATTAGTCCGCTGCCGTACTCCCTGAAAGGATATTCAGTATTCGGAAGATTTCTTTTTGGTACAGTCGACAGATCCACTGGTGTTCACGTTTTCCTGAGTCCGTCACCGATAGCATAGTTTTTTATTGTCTGCTGTTTTCCTTTAACTCGAAGGGATGATTTCCTGCATTTCCTTGTTTTTCTGGAGTAAACTGGTAGTAAAACATGACAGTGAGTCGTTTTTAAAAGACTGCGTGAAATAACTTGTCGCTAAATTGTTCGAAATCCAGCAACGTGTTAAGCACATGAAAGTACGATCGCCTTCTTTTAAGTGGATGATATCCCCGTGAAGCATAGCCGTTGTTCTCCCAAACTTCGACAACTTGACGCAGTATTGCCTATACTCTTTACTTCGCGAGAATATAAGTATCTCCCAACACACCGGTGCATAAAGGACCACTTTTTTCTTTGAATTTCTCAGTTTAAGATGGCTCCGCTAAATCCACTATTCTTGCTTTTACTGCTAAGAGGCAACTATGCCTGATGTAATGTACTATAAAATAATTTAATGTGCATACCAAGTACAATTGAAACTGGTGTCGGAATGTTTATCATTCCATCTCTGAAAAATGACATATCTTCACAATTATTCTTTAGGATGACCGTTCGAATCACTTCGTTTTGGTGATGGCGAACAGACTTCTGCTATTTCTTTTCATCGTTAACGTCTCTTTGCTACGAAGGCACACGGTGAGCGTAAGAAGAGCCCTCTGTTGAGATTGCTTGTCCCTTGACAGAGCAATCAATACAGCAAGGAGATGATTATTCAGTGTTCTGCAGCCGCTGTAAAATTCTGATACAAGAGCCGATAAGTTTATTGTCCTATAGAATAGAAAGTTGGAAAAAGAGGAATTCGATTCGTCTTGTGTAGAGACAGAATTACTTTGTCGAAATTTTCGCTGTCGAATTCTTACTACGCATTAGAATTGAGTCGAAGCTCCACTTGCTTCGACCACTTCGGTAGGGCGGCACAAGCGAAGTCGTTATCGTTTTCTAAAAAATTGTAAAATTCTTGATATTTGGTCAGAGTTGTGATCGAGTCGAAACTGACATCTATGAGCTACTCTGAAGTGTGCAGAAGGGCTTGATTTTGGCCAGTCAACATTTTTTTTATCATTATGGAGAAAATGAACAATGGAATGAACTCGACAAACAGGTGCGCTATGAAATGAATTGAACCGCAGTGGTCATGTCGCCAGAAACTCAGTTTACGGCAAAGGTGGAAGTATTAGATAAAGATCTTAAATATTATTCTACTTTGATAAGCTTACTGAGGTCGATAAATGCTTTTTATTTTTTAGCTAACGTTTCGATGGTTTGGTCTTCATCAGAGCCGATGATCCGAGTGGACGGTCCACAGTTGTTCGTGTTCTCGAGGGTGACGTCTTCGTCGCACATTGAGTCGGACCTTCCTTAGTGGAGGATTGCTCTCGAGTGTGCCCTGCTCACCTTGCGATGCTCTTTTATGCAGGATGCTGCTAGCTGTTGATGGTAGTGAATGTCCGGTGAAAACCACTTTTTTTCCGACAATCCATCCTGCAGAAGTCGGTATCATTATTAGCGAGCAAAGAGGATAACAATATTTCAAAGCCGTCTTTCTTTTATCCTCAAAATGAGAAATCAATATATACTCTTTCTTTGAAAACTTACACGAAATTCTTGGTGAAGTCCATGAAACGCTACAATTATCGCGGTGCTTCTATCTCGAAAGAGCAAGAAAACAAAATGCTTTCTTCTGCTGTCAACGGTGTGATAGATGAAGCATAAATTCAGTTCGTTTTCGTATATAGTTCAGGAATGAAGGGGCCTGTTTTCCACTTTGTAACGTTCTTCTTTCTAAATGGTGCACTTGCAGAGTTTGAAGAACCAATTTTAAAAATTGGAATCTCAGATGTCAAAATAACATGTTCAACAATTCTATTCCTACGAATTTAAACTTCAGCGTATACAGCTGAAAGAGCTCGAAATATCAATAAGGTATGGGATTAACGGCGTAACGTTGTTTTGGAAAAATTTAGTCATCGCAAAAGCGTCGGTGAACGTGAAAAATGCGACGTACGTTTCTCTACAATTGACGATGATGGATCAAACGGTATGGTGGAAGCCAAAACGTGCACTACTCCTCTTGCAAAGGGAATCGGGCAAGCATCTCAACCACTTTAGAAATTTTCAAAAATTTGGAAACTGAAGGAGACCTGACAAATGGACGCCGCAAGAATTGCGTAACAGGCAAAGAGCCGTTCTGAGGTATCGTACTTCTTCGGTAGAGCAAGAGCCACTCGTTTCTCAACAGCATCATGAGTGAAACAAGAAGTGCCCTCTACGACAATCGACGACGATTGCTCAATGGTTGAACGCTACAAAGTTTATCAGAGCATGAAAAAGCCGAAAATGCACCAATAGAAGGTCACTTCAGCCGACTGGTCGTTGGTACTGGCTTCTGGTCTAATGCACACCTTTTGCTGAATCCAGAAGGAACGATAACGACGAAAAACAAGTTTATTACTCGACAAAAGGCACTGGGAACTTTAGCCCTCGTCCTTCGTTGTTCAACGAAAGGGAGCCAACGATTCTGCACGAAAACACTTGACCAGACCACTGTCAACGCTGCAGAAGTTGAACGTGCTGGGCCACAAAACTCTGCCTTGCCCACCGTACTCGGCAGAATTGTCGTCTACTAAATGCAATTTCTTCAAAGATCTCCACAAATTTCAGTCTGACGAATGCTTCAGAAATGGGGCTGTGACCGAACTGCCTTCAACGACGTCGTCTGTAGAAGACTAGGGATTTACGGAACTTGTACAAGTGAAGTTGGTATTTAACTGCAGACTCTAACAGTTTTTATTTTGTGGTAAGATGTGCCACTTTAAATATAGAGGCTGAAACTAGGTATTATTTTCAAGGAGGCAAAACAAAATTTCTTCCATATTGGGCTGCTGCCAATCTTTAATATAGATATTTTGACTAAGACGGCTGCGATGAGATGCCTATATCTTATTACTACTCCTGGTAGAACACCAGCTGAAAAAACTATTAATTACTTCATTGCACATGGGGAATGTTACAAAAATTGGCCTATTCTGGTCTTAACCCAACTTAAAAGCACTTACTCAACTACCGAAGTTAAAATATGGTAACCGTGATTTTTTCATTAATAGACTTGAATAATTCAACCTCAATGGTTGTGCGGGCTTAGCTCAATCTCTATTTCTTGGACATTTGCTGGTTAAGCCATTGTGGTTCCCTAGAATCCCGAGGACAGCCTGGCCAAAAGTCTGCCCCAGGTCGTCACCACGACAGCCAGTAGCATCAGAGGGAGATTTACCACCATGCGTCTCTGATACCATGACGGTGGTGGGTAATGGTATTTGTTTACTCTTAGCTAGGCTTCCTGATGGGAACGCTGGACGCTTTCGCCGCTTCGGAGACGTTGCCAGAGGGATCCCCCCGGTAGATCGCAGCCTGACACCCAGGAACACCTCCCAGCCACGATGAGGTGGCAAACCGTTGGGAGGTCTTCTGTCACTGTCACTCTTCTACTAACAAATGGTAGAATACTTAAGAACTGACAAGCGTCTATTGATATAGACGAACCGTAGACTACTAGTTCTTAGTGGTAGCTTTTGCAATACTATGTCTGAATACTTGCCATAACACAGTACTTCGTGCGAAGAAATAAATTTCGAAATCTGCGCCAGACGTTTCTCACACTTTACAAATTATGCTTGCATAAAATTCCTTTAAAAAAACAAGGAATGGCGAATAAAGCACAACATTATAGAATGATAATCCTGATCTCAATACTGAACTTTATTTCCAACGGAATATGTACAGCTTTAAAACGTTACTTGAAAATTTAAAATCTGGACAAATCGGCAGCAGTAAGTGAAATAACACCGAACACTCTCATGTATTAACTAGTTACTGACTGCCTGTATGACCGCCAATGATCAAGGCGATATTGCACAATATGTGTTAGCTATAGAGACGGTCATCACGAAATCGGGCGCGGTGATATGGTTTCTTGGAAAGAGTCCGGGAGCTAATACATTGGTGAATGCAGTGGGCCACTATCCTTTCCTATAAAATGACACCCAGTCGGCAATCATAAGCTGAATACCATACTACACTGAGTGAGGATAAGCACATACACATGAAAGGTAAGGTTTTGTAGAACAAGTCAGCATCCTCACAAAGGAATCTGACATCGTCACGTGTAAGATGCGAGGAATATTGGTCAAAGAATACTGAAATGAATTACAGAAGGGAATGCTTCATTATTACACGAAATGTCATACAATACCTAAGCTGATATTTTGTCGTGAGAGAGGCACATTGCCTATCCATGTGAACCAACAGCGGAAGGTTTAAACGCAAAATATCTCTGGAAGACTCATAGAATTTGGTGATTGTGCGATTAAGCTATTTTGTTTCAATACGCCTGAAATCTTCTTCTCGCGTTTTTCTGCTGAGGTCACGGAGATGTATGGTTGAACATATTGAAGTTAACGAGTTAATTCCGAGCTCTGGAAAAAGCGGAATTCACGAAAGGCCAGCTTTTGTGAAGAAAAAAGTGAACGCATCGTGGTTGCACGTAGGGAACGGCGAATTTCATTTCGCATTGAGATGACTCGAGAGGTGGAGAATAAAATATTTGAGCGGGATTGATCTGGGGGCCCAAATCGGCAACGAACCCAGTTAAGCTGAGGCTGCAGTTATAATCACAATTTTGACTTATTATTTACTGCCTACTCTTTTTAGCGGCACGGGTGATTGCTGATGGCAAAAGATCAATAGAACTAGCTGAGAGACAGGCGAAACGAAGGACCCTGCATGGTGTGGTGGTGAGCGCGCTACTCCCCGGAAAGGACAATAGCGCGTTCGTTCCCACTCATAGGCACCTGCGGTCCAGAGTTTTGCAAATATCTCAGCATCATTAAAGTTATATTTCGCAACGCATACCCTGCCGCTAAAAAGAGTAGGCAGTAAATAATAAGTCAAAAATTGTGATTATAACTGCAGCCTCAGCTTAACTGGGTTCGTTGCCGATTTGGGCCCCCCAGATCAATCCCGCTCACGGGTGATTGCTGATGGCAAAAGATCAATAGAACTAGCTGAGAGACAGGCGAAACGAAGGACCCGCATGGTGTGGTGGTGAGCGCGCTACTCCCCGGAAAGGACAATAGCGCGTTCGTTCCCCCACCATAGGCACCTGCGGTCCAGAGTTTTGCAAATATCTCAGCATCATTAAAGTTATATTTCGCAACGCATACCCTGCCGCTAAAAAGAGTAGGCAGTAAATAATAAGTCAAAAAAAATATGCCTATTGTTATTTTTTGAAAAAAACAATCACACTCATTGCTGAACTGAAACTTCGATGGCAGGGTAATCTGTTCCTCAAATATTCTTCATTCTCTGATTACGGTAGTGTATTTAAAGTACGAGTAGAATCTTGCAGGAACGGCTCGTTGCTTAGGAACTCGTTAAAACATTAATTAAAATTCATTACAGAACTGCTCATTCACCTTCATTAAAAAGCCATGAAGGCAGTGATACTTGGCAACGCTGTACTGCGCATTAGAATGGTTTCTCTCGGAAAGAATCTCGTTCGCGTTATCCGAGAATTATCGTTACACTGGAATTCAGTGGAAGCTTCACAGTAGTTTGAGACTTACCATAATGTAACGCGCATGTTGACGGAAATATCTCACAACATTTCCCAATTCTCATTCTCAGAAGTCACCTGTTGAAGGTTTAAGAGAACGTCACAGACAAATAATCGTCTAGAAGACAGAAACTTTGTAAATTGCCGAACGTCATTTACTCCTACCTAATGAGGATTTTGGAAACTGATGAGCATTTTTGACGCTAGAGAGGCTTAAACTAGGAGCGGATATGATTTTTCTATCAAGCACGTATTTTCGGTGCATCTCAACAGTACCAAACCCCTCTAAGCATGAAATAAAATATTGACAACAGAAACTGACTACAAGAAAAGGTAGAAGAACGTCTCGCATTTGAAGCGTGGTCCTTCTCTAAGCATTTCTAGAAAAAAACGAGAAGAAATTGAAAAGATCGTCTTTATGTAAACCTCAGCTTAATAATCGATATAGTTGGTATAGATGTTCTCATTGTTGCTGTCTTTTGTTCAGCAACGGTTGACGTTTCGGCGACTTCGCTCAGAGCCTGGACTTATCGTATGTAACGGTAGCCCCACATTTCGGTGGATTACATAATATTAATGAAGACCAAGCATATGAAAAGACGCCAATTTTGAAAAACCAAGCACCTTGTCGTTGGACAACCCATGTGTTGTTCACGAGGGTTGATGAGTGAGACCCACCTATGAGTATAGGATGTGTATCAAAAATCTCCCGAGATAGGGTCACATGTCACGTAATATAATATATAACATAATATATAATATATATATAATGACGCATTTATCTCCCCAATCCATAATTCGACTTTTAAAATTTGTGCAAACTCCTCACGAGTCTTCCGCGTTGATGCTTTAGATTCCTGCGGTAGGATCTGGACATGTGAGTCAATAAAGGAAACTGATTTTTTGCTATTCAAAAAAAAACACTGGCTAACCATATAAAACTTCTCAATAACTAGTTTTATTTTCTTTTGCAACGAGAGATTTGGAGATTCAAATGGCTGTTTATGAAGGTTCCCTTTCATTAGAAACCGTGCCATGCATCATATGTGATGCATCGTATATTACAGAATCCATTCTTAGCAAATTCACATGCGTGACCTACTGATGTGTGAAAGATGGTGCCTCTATCCTCTGGGACAGGTCAGGTACCAATTTGGAAAGATACCGCGTTCCACTTGTACTCAGCGCGATCAAGCAAGTATTCGACCAAGAACTTGCAACAGGTTGAAGGGCTATAAATTGTATAGAATATATGTATTGGAGCGCCGTAGCAGAAGAACTTGCACACATCTTTGAAGTGTGGATAGAGGAGTGGTGACACGTGTAAAATTTCGGAAGGAGTGGCATTTAGCACCTGAAGCCATTTGCGTCCTACTACGAACGTGCATATCTCGATAGCACGATCAATGAAGAAAAAGAATAATCGAACCCTAATCATCAATGGTCAGCAGATTCACCTAAAGTTTGTTTGGAAGGATCTGTTCCACATACCTTCAACAGTGTCAACAAGTCTCAATAACATCCAGTTTCCACAAAACCGACCGATGCTTCGCTGCCAACCCTCCACTGTCACTATCCTCATTGTTATTCAGTATTTTCCCCGTCCTCTAATCTGGTGTCGTCAGAAAAATCAAGAAGAAATTTGTCGTTTTAGATGAGAAGAAGACGATATCTACCTCTCAATGAACATTTCCCTGCTAAACCTAACGACAGAAAGAGTTTTTCAGCGTTTTTTAAAGTAGATCTTAGCAACTCGTTCATTATCTCGCTCCCAAGATCCACTCAATACTCTTAATAGAAGGGCTATGGAGCGTCAGATATTTTCTTTGAATAAAGACGACTTCGTTTCCTACTTCACCGTAACTGACGTCAAACCTTAGAGCATGGTACGAGTTCGTCGACCCCGGAAGGATGGAGGGCTTGGTGAGCCATTTGTGCGGAGATAGATTCCACGTGCGCGTCGCAGTGGCGCCTTCAACCACTGCGCCACACGGTCCCATCTTCTCTTGGAAAGGGATCCGAAATTCGTAATCGACGACGAAAGTGTCGAAAACGACTGTAATGATCCTGTAATAGACGAAACACTAAGGAATCTGGTGGATGCTTTTCAAAAATTTCACGGTTTCAGCCGATGAGGTTATAAAATATTTGCACTGCTGAGGTGAAAGTTTGGGTTTAGAAGCCAAAGTACCGGGTATTGAATTAATCCTTATGGGATTCGGCATTCGTTTGACATTATCAAGAATTGCATGAGATGACTGAATGCGTACCAGACCTATAAATAGCTCGCACTGGTTCATGGACGCAATAAGTATTTGCTGGCCGTAGAGGAACTGAAAGCTTCCAGACCCCAGGAAACTTATTCAACCCCGGCGTCCATGTGTGTATTGCAGTACACCACTTCCCACTGCGATACACGCGGAAAAAACGCAAGGAGAATTTTTGTGACGGTAGTGATCGTCGCTCGGAAATTCATCGAAACAATGGGTAGGTGCGTATTCAGCTTCCTTTACCTTCATGGAAACATAATAAAACGGGCGACCATGTTTTCCATTTTGTGTGCGAAGGGCGAGGAACTCTGACAGAAAAACTACGCGATGAATAATTCGGACTGAATATTAGAATTCAATGAGAGTTTCACACCTATCATCCATAGCGCTGCTCGCATGGCAACTGAGATTTCCTGCAAGGAATTTCTACATTTCTTTTTCTGCAGGTGGTCGAGAAAAGTTCTTATTAAGCTTCACAGTCAAGCAATCGTCAGGTAGACAATATTTGAAGGAGCTCGTGGTCACTCACTGAGGGGACATACGGACATTCATTGATGTCGACGAGGAACCAAAAGTGGGGAACGAATTTCTGTTTTCGCAACACTTCTTTCAAGCAGGCGTTAATCTACAGCTCCAATATACGTTCCGAACATAACTACTAAATAAACAGAAGAGGAAACAGATAAGCCTGCGAGATTGTCTAAAGTTTCAAAAATGGTCGCTGTCTAAACCTTATTCATTCAAAAAACTATTGAAGGGGATACAATTACTCGTCGGATGAAATGATCACTGCCTTGGCCAAAAACTCTTCAATAACAAAAATTGTTTTCCCGCTCACGAAGGAAAGATGACGGAGGCTCAAGCGGCGCCCCACAAACATTTGCCGTTATTGGAAATTTCGAACGTTTAAAAAGAGGGAGAGGAAGCACTAGCTTAGTGTCGCTCCGACAGTTTCGTTCTTCATTTCACTGCACCGTATGTTTCATTATAGTGCTGGATATTAGCACGAGCTGATAACGCTTTATGGTCTGATGCAGTTGTTTTTTTCATGACACGGTTTTTTAATCATCTAGTGAAATTCTGCCGATGGGCTTCTTAGGGTTAACAAGCCGGCTTGCCACAAAGACAAACATCTTTCACTACCTCAGTGGATTTAAAATAAAAACGATAGCAGCCAAATGAATGCGATTTTGGCGTTTTTGGTATTTGCAGATAGGAGTGCTGCTTCTGGAATGCTGTTTCCTTGTTGTCATTGGACAAATCTGCGGATAGAGTCGTTCCCAGAAGTGCATTTTTCAACGATGCTGTTTTGTCGATTCTACATTTTCTCATTTTTGAGAAGGTTAAAACTTAATGTCACGACAACAAAAAATAACATGGCCGAGGGTCAATTTAAACTGCACTAACTGGGAACTCAACGCATTCGATGAATTAAGCAATCGCCCCCACATGTCATTCACGTTCGTGTTCTGCACACGTTGCACCTCGTTTGCCAATTTCTGTGTGCTTTGGAATAGCAGAGTCCACAATGCCAAATCCGACCGCAGTGAATTTGACGGATTCAAAGAATTTGCTTTCCGTCTTGAAAATGTAGGAGGTCCCTAATACCTGCGCCGGAGCCACTGAGTACAAATTCCTAGTGAAAATCCATTGCCGATTTCTCAACCACCTTACTGAAAACAAGAAATCCTCTCTTCAATTGAACATAACAGCAGATGCTACCATCCAAATATCTTCACGCGCGATTCTCACTAGAATGAACAGAGTGGCAAACACGGCGAATATTCCGGCACCTCTGTTGCTGCTTTCTCTTCTCGCGATCACTACGGTTTCGGATGTGGACCAGGAGGAACAAGTATAAACTAGAAGATTGTTCTTGTTAAATAAACATTGTTTTCCAAATTTGATTAGCCATAGCTCCTATTTAACAACTCGAAAAAGATGGAAACTTTTCCATGCTTATTTCTCCGGTAGAGACGTTACACTTAGCTACAATGAGCACAAGAACCTTCAGTGTTGCCTTGTCCTCCTTACCGGTACCTGTGGCTTTTTCAATGGCAACTGAGGTAACTGCCCAGGTCCCCTGCTATTTCAACGAGTGAAAGTAGGGCCAGAGGGATTTATGATGCGTCTTATAATGCAGGCAGCAACTTCTCATTTCTTGGATGCATTGAATGAGAGGTTCCATTTTTAAAAGAACCCATTGGAGTTTTGACTTCTGCATGGTTTCTGTGGTTTCAGACAATTCAAGAGGGAAGCTCCATATTAAACTGCACTAGTTAGTGAAAACTCTGTTCTTCAGGTGTTTGACGTTCTCGAACAGATATGCCGTGCCGCCGGCTTGCTTGATGCTATAATCAAATCATTTTGGGTCAGCTCACTGCTAGGATCAGCTATCAACTACAGCGCCGCGGTGAGGTGGAAGTTAACCCAGCTGACCCAACACGGGTGATTACTGGCAGGTTTCCAAAATTTAAGGTGTTTTTGAAAGATTCAGGGCGAAAAAGTAGACAAGTACTACTAGTAACAAGAAAACGTTTCAAATCACTGTTTTTTAGTAAACAACTTCAGTTATGGAAGCAAAACTGTTTTCAAGGGAAGCGCATACATTCATTTAACCAGTTTTCGCTTTTTCGTTGCTTGCGCAGATAATCCATGCTTCAGTTTTCGAAAAAAAACCTGAGCACTCGTTATTCGTAGAGTAAATCATGAAACGCGTAGATTTTCTGTTGTTTGAATTATACTGAGAAGTAGTTTTTATAGTGTCTAATAATGCATCCATCCTAAAAAACACAGACAATCTTTTATGTACAGTTTACCGACATTGACGGTGCGGATAGCACAGTGGTAGTGGTGTCCGGCATCACGAGCATGGCACTAGTTCGAATCCGCTCCTGGCCAATCCAGCCTTTCAACCCTCTGGCGGAACTGGTACCGGACTTCTCTGGGAAGAAAAATCACTACCTGGAATCTAATTGGGAACGCTCCGGCTCTGCTATCTCAGTACTCCAGGGAGAATTGCTCGACCAGCATTCTACGACGTTCAAGATGAAATGAATCCTATCCCAATGAAAATCCTCAAGCAACAACAGAAGCGACGGGTAAAACTTGGAAGATCTTCGTGGACAATGGACGCGAGGAAACGAATCCAATATGAGAGGTGCTGGAAACCGCACAATATACGTGAAGACGGGTCATTTAATATGATGGAACAATACAAAGTTCGTGGAGCATAAAACCAGTGAAATAAAGAAACCACTCGTCTAAATTCTAATGAAAAAACGACTGTTTGAAAAGAGTTCCTGCAATTAGCAAACGTTTCAACTCTTTCAAAAAATCACCTTCGAAATCGTTCATTTCACAGAGTCTTTTTTTCACCCATTCATCCTATCGGAGACGATTGCACATTATTTGTCTATTAAATCGTAGAAAAAACACCAAAAAAAGTCATACTGCTGGTTGATTTTCAAATAGATAAAAGTCCTCTTTTAACCAAGGAATTCCTTCCAGCTCCGGCGGCCAATACGATGCCAAAATGCGTAATCTTTGGCAATACAGTGACTATAATATGGCAACATGCTGTGTATTCTAAACACTGGAGAAAATGTATATGGTGTTCCCGCCCAGCACTTTTCAACTTCAGAAACGCTAACGGTTTGAACCGGGTTCTTTTCTGTACTAATGCGTCTTAAAGGAAAAAAAAGAGTTCTGCAGACCACAAACCCGATCATGGCAAATTGGTCGAGAAAGATGTGGCAAGGCGTAGTGAACGGAATGATTCGAACCTCGGCGTCGGGTCCGTTTGAGTCGAATTTCTTCTCGGCATTTACCACCGTATCACGAAACGTAAAGTTATCCTCGAATTGTTTACGATTCACAATGCATTCATGAGATTTTTTCAATCTGTTACCTTATGAAAGCAATAAACTAGTCAAGCACAAGGCTGCGCAAAAATCAAGGAAGCGTATGAAAAATTGCAACGAGATGTACTACAATGAGAATTTTTCGCGTATCTCTAGTTATCCGACTGAGAATTCCACATCTTTTAGAAATGGGACGAAAGATCTGAATGTCTGTATCTGAACGGCGAAAATGTCTTTTGCCAATGGCCGAAAAAAAGGGATTAGTTTAAAGAAGAACGCAATGGTTAAAAACACAAAAGATATGGACTGAATAATAATATTTTATTTAATAATTCAAAACGCTCCCAACTGTTTACCGACTCATCGTGTCTGGAAGAGGGGTACCAGGATGCCGGGCTGCGATGTACAGCAGGTGAATTTATCTCCCTACTCTCCCTGGCGAGGTCTCCCAAGCTGAGAAAGAGTACGGCGTTTCCATCAGAAAACCCGCCTAAAAGTAAATCAATACCACGATCCACCACCGTCGTGGTATCAAAGTCGCATGGTGGCAAATCTCCCTGTGATCCACAAGGGGTGCGAGTGCTTTTGGTGATGAAGACCTGGGGCAGACTTTGGCCAGGTTGAGCTCTGGATTCCAGGGAACCATAATGGGTTGACCAACAAATATCCGAAAAATGGATATTACGCTGGGGCCCGCACAACTAGTGATGACGAGCCGTTGCAGTATCAAGTAAGTAGTGTTCAGAGCACATTGTTATAGTAGATAAGGCTTTCAAATCCCACTGACAGGTGTTGAATTTACCAGCAGTTTTTCAGCTAGTTCTATCGATCTTTTTTTTGCCATCAGCAATCACCCGTCAACGGGATTGATCTGGTGACCCCACATCGGCATTGAACCCAGTTAAGCTGAGGCTGTAGTTGAAATCACAAAATTTTACCTTTCATTTTCTGCCTACTACAATTTTCAAGGCACGATACTAAGCGAAATACAACCACAACGTTGCTGAGATATTTGCAAAACTCTGGACCGCAGATATCTATGACGGGTGATTGCTGATGGCGCTGATCGATAGAACTAGCTGAGAGACAGGCGAAACGAAGGACCGGCATGGTATGGTAGTGAACTCGTTACTCCCCGGAAAGGACAATAGCGTGTTCGTTCCCCACCATAGACACCTGCGGTCCAGAGTTTTGCAAATATCTCAGCAACGTTGTGGTTGTATTTCGCTTAGTACCTTACCCTGAAAATTGTAGTAGGCAGAAAATAAAAGGTAAAACATTTACCAGCAGTATTGCATTTGAAAAACTAACTGATAAGAGCCCATTGTGGCTAACTATTATGACCTGCTTATTAATGGCTTGTTTCATAATTGCGGCTTCCAATCACTGACAAATTCCATCTGGAAACTTAACTATCGGTAAACCTATTTTACACCACAGCTAAACGACTTATTTATGACTACTTTCTTGATGAAAACTATAGAAAGAATGCAGTGATCACAATGCTCTTCATGTCGCTTGATCAAGCTGAGCCTACTAAGAAGAACTTGCAAGCGATGGAGAATAATGTATGCATCTTACGCTCAAGTTACAATAATTGACGGGATAGCGGTACACACATGTCTGTTTCTTTTGTGGTTTAGTCCTGTTAAGTAGATTTTATAGCATTAATTAAGTGGGGTGTAACGATATGACTGCTATGCGCGAGTAGTACAGTGATAGAGGTGTCCTGCAATGTATATTGGGTCAACAGCCCAGCTCATCCCAGGCCGTTTTCTATTCGGGATCAGCTGCTTCCAATATGCATTCAATCACCCTTAACGATGCTTAGTGGAGTCAAATGCGTGGCGCATCCTTTAAGATTCAACAGCGAGAACTTTTCATCCTTTTCAACAGATGAGATTCCTAGGAAGAGTAGAACTGCATTGGAACAATGTTGATATTATGAAGATTTAGTCGTCAAAATTGGAATGGCGGATGCGAATTGCTGTCGGTTGGCGGGTCAGCAGCTTTTGCGTAATGCTTCCAACAACGGGTGACGAGCTCGTTGTTCAATGGCACTGGTTACAGATGTCAGACGTAGTACTGCAGCGTGATTGGAACGCCATAAGATAAGAAAAATGGAAACTGTTTTGCTATTTTCCTATGTGTTTGCTAAACATAATACCGACTGCTGTAGGATGGATTATTCGTTTAAAGACAAACTATTATCAACGAATAGTTATGTCAACATCAACCGCCCTGGGTAGAAAAAACACTGCCAATTGCGCATGCCTCATCCGTGCGGTGTTCCACACCTATTTATTAAAACACATAAGTTGGTATCACCTGATGATCTTGCGTCAACTAATCCGTCATCACTCAAGGTTAGACCAATCATCATCTGTGTAGACGGGCCAACGGGTAGGATAAGCTGGTTTCTAAGCCTAATACTTACCCAGTTGCTTGAACCATATTTCAGCTCACCTCACAAACACCCAAATGTTTCCTAGAACGTCTGCGTAACGCGTCTCCTAATAAACGCGTACGTGATGGAGTCCTTTCGACGTTACTGCGTTGTACACCAACGTATCGAATGATTCCGCAATGCAAGCCATCTTTCGAACTTCTTGCTGAACATGAAGGAAGAATTAAATATGCATGGCTTGTTCATCCAGCAGCTCGTGACTCTCTTAAACGAGTGCCTAAACTGCTCGATTTTTCAGATGGTCTGGGAAATACTATGCGCAAATGAGTGGGTTGGCAATGGAACAGTGACTATCACCAAGCCTTGCCATTGCGCTCTATGTCTAAAGTAGAAGCCCCCCGTTCTCGGTCTCCGGCCACTACTCTACTGCAGGTACATAGATGATTGTTTTGTCGTCTTCTCTACGCAGAAGGACATGGACAAGTGTTTCGAATTATTGAACGAACAGTCTCAGTACATTAAGTTCACCAGGGAGAAATCAAGAAAAAACTAACTTCCGTTTTTAAACGTTCAAATAAACCTATCAAGTAGCGGTTACATGACAAAGTGGTACCGAAAGCCAAGTAACAACAACATCCTCGTTCATTTTCCTCCTTCCCGCACTTCATACACAAAGAGTCCGCTCGTGAAAAATATGTTTTGAACAGCCAACTCTGTGTGCACAAGTAGGGAACTAAAGGAAAAAATCGCGCAACTTGGCTCTTTGAAATCTGGTTCATCTCCAATGGCTACGAAATAGTAACCCTACGAGATAAGTTTAGAAGGAGAACGGCATCTCAAAACGAAGAGTTTGGCCGAAACAAAATCCCGTTTATCTTGCTCTTCATTAGCGATGAAAATAAGCTGTAGCGATAATGCGATGCTTAAGAAGAGCAGATCTAGAGGAATCGGTAGCGATAGCTGAAATACCACCGGATACCCTACGTCGTCAGTTAGTTCGTAACCGCCTGTATGACGTCTGTGTGAAAACACCAAATTGCGTATTTTGCCCTTACGGCAGAGACGGTGACTGCATGAGTTCAGGTACGATATACCTGGTTTCTTGTAGTACTTGCGGAGACGAATATATCGGCGAAACGGGCAGGCTTTTATGTATTCACATAAAAGAATACCTAGATGGCAAACGAAAATCAAAACAAGGCACGCCACTAGGCACGCATAGGATACAAAAACATAGCGGAGAAGATTTTGATGTAAAAGTCGCTATCATCATCGCACAGGAGAGTTAAAAACAGCAACGCGCAAATTTCTCGAGACCTTTTGCATACATTCCAAAAAATCCGAGAATGAAAATTAGGGATGAATGTCCCTGAGATAACGCGTGATCTAGCCCCGTTTCTCAGAACTGATTTCTGATGTGAGGGTGGTGCAGTCATCAAACCATATACGACACTGAGCGACTGTTCCTTCCTCGGTGGAGGGACGGATAAAAACGGTGGGATTTTTCGAGAAGCCAGGTAGATCTTGTATGATTATCGCTCAGGTTTTCATCATTTTCTGTTTGTGTTGTTGAAGCGTTTGACCTAGTAAACTACATATTAGTGTACCCTTCCAGGCTCTGAAGAAGGCGATACTGCCGAAAGCGTCGGCTACCGTTGAGTTACATGTGTTATATTTGTAACGAAGTAAAGGTGTGCCGAATAACAACCCTCGATTGCTATAAAAAAGAGAACAACAGATTTATAATCCAATGCCGAGGTTAATGGAAAGTTGATCTTGGGTGCTGTTAAAAATTGAGGAATTTGGACTGCGCTTTACAAACATTTTCCTTTCAGTGAAAACCATGACATACATCTTACCTTATGGTAAGAAATACATTTTTAACATATACAACGACAGGTGAGACCTGTTGATGTGTGAAGTAAACGTTCCTATGCTCTCAAAGAGGTGAGATACCAATTTGGAGGAATGCTGGGCTTCGTTTACGCTGAGCGCTATTAAAGAAGCACTCTTTCAAAGCTGCTTTTACGTCACGAAGATCTTTCACATGAATCGTTGATGGAATAATGGACTGTAACTTACAAAGAGTGTGGTCAGTTCCTGGGAAGCTACGGATAAATAGAATTACGGTACAGACTTCTTGTAGGTGTTCTGTGATTAGCGTGCACATTCGATGGCGTCGTGTGATGAACCGTGAGCATAGTTAACCAAACCGTAAACGTCAAAGGTAAGCATATTTACTCATGGCTTGAAAGTGAAGTCGCAAATTCTGACATAATAGACTTCCTACACACTTTCAGAGGATGTTGTAATTCTATATATGTTTTCGATAGTGTCAGTAAATCTAAACAACACTGTGTTTTCAAAATACCTCTTCATCTGTAGAGAATGGAAGGAAATTTTACCATCATTCAGACTTTTCTTCTCGCGTTATTTGCTTTTTACCGGACAAATCAGGGAGAAAGACCAGTATTTCAGATGGCAATAGAAAAACATTTACCTTCCAAGAACACGAAGATTTTTTGTGGAGCTTTACCTCACAATAGATCTTGCGGAATTACATCTTAGCAATTCACTTAAAATCTCGCTTCCCATATCGATGATAAAACGCTTTGAACCATTCGATGTGTGTCTTTGTTTGAAGACGATTTATTTCCCTCTTTAAGAAAAGGTAACGTGAGACGTTGGCAATAATTTAATGCAAATTAAGATATCTTGTTGCTGCGGAAAGATCTGAAATCCGATGAGATATCGGAGACGTCGGAAGGAGATTGATTATCTTGCTCTTTTCCCAAAGAACATAATAGTTGCTTTTTCAAATCTGCTTGCACGATACTTGGTTTAAGAAAGGGAGAAAGCCTCCGACGTAGATCAATCGCTAAAGAATGCGCCATTCATGTGTTTCATCAAGAATTGCTAGAGGTGACTGGATGAAAAATTGGCTTACAAATGACTCATTCAGCTCTGCTACATCTCACCTGAGTGTGGTACCACACGGACCACAAAGGGAATGAGGACTTCCTCAACCCAGTGGACATGATCGAACCGAGGTCCCATTTGTGTGTGTGCGACAGAGCAACTCTACTCACTTCGATATACGAGAATATATGGTAGCATGGAGTTTTTCGCGAATAGCTTCCTGATTAGGGTAGCATATATAAAGTGCAAGGAAATTCTGTTGTGATATCGCTGAACGCTTAAAAATTCATTAAAACAATAGGAATGTGCTTAATCAGCTTTCTTCATCGCTCGTAAAAACCCTCATAAAATGACCGATGATTCCACGACTCGAACTGCGTTTTTGATTTGGAGTGCGAAAGAAGAAATACTTTGAAACAAAAAGTACGTCCCATAGAGTGTTCAACACGCACTGGAATTGAGTGGAAGGCTCGCATCAACCACTCACTAATGCTGCCAATATGGTCCCGGAAATTTCCTACAGGAAAATTATCAAGATACTGTCATGTAGGAAAGCTAATGAGCGAGTTCACTGTTAATCACTGAAGGAAATTTTGGAAAATAAGTGAATATTCAGTGTTTGAGACGGAATTTATCGTTAGTGGAAACGTTTCTTTCTTTGCAGTGGTTATTTTGAATAAATCCTAATGGCCTCAGCATAATTCCAGCATATAAAAAACCAAGTGAAGAGAAAAGGCCTAAAAAAACCGTGTAAGAACATGTAACATTTTGTAGGGAATCGTCATTGTTGCATTTCTAGGATTAACGAGGAAGAAACACAATTGTAAGTTAGATGAAATGATCGCCTCGCTCAGAACAGTCGAATAACAAATTTTGTTTTCTCTGCACAGGCAGGAGAAATGTAGAGACACAAGCGGCGGTCCATAAACATTTGCCTTTATTAGAAACTTGAAACGTTTACAAAGGTTGCAAAAGATGATACAACATCGTGTCTCTACGATCGCCTTCTTAAGAGGCGCCCATTTCTACTGTCATTTTAATGCACTCTCGGTCGCATCAAAGTACAAGGTAGTGCTACGGCCTAAGGAAGCCCAGAGATCAATTTCATCAGATTACGAGTCCAGGAACGCTTCGTGCTCTAATGAAATAGACTTTTGAGGATACGGTTCGTGAATGCCCCGTAAAAATGCTGCAGATGAGCTTCTATATAGTTTCAAGCCGTTCTGCCGTCAAGGAAAACCTCATAATCACATCAAAATCAAAATTAAAAAATGAGAGAATATGAAAGAACGATTTTCACTGCTCAAGAGTTTGATTCTGAGAATGTGACGTGCCGGAATTTTTTTCGTCTGTACCAATCGATAACTTTCTGGGTAGCTCCTCTTTCCAAAGAGTGCTTCCTTAACGACGATGTTTTGTTTCTCCCATACTTTTTTTATTGGTGCGAAATTCAAAATTTAACGTCTTTGCAATAAAACCGAAATGTTCCGAACCGAATTTAAACAGCAGCAGTTGAGAAATCAGCACATTCGTTGAATTTTTTTTAAAGTGATCACTTTCACGTATGTCGCTCTCATTCAATTCTTGGCATACGGTATCCCACTTTTGCCGGTTTCTCTGTGTTTGAAAATGGCTTGTTTTCGGAACTGAGCAGTTTTGAACCAAATAAAACTTTTGGAGAGCATGCTGAGCTTCAAAATGCCTTTCTCATAGATTGCATGATGCAAAAAATGTTTAGGGAAATCAACCACTGGTTTTCTTATAACTCAAAGAAAAAACAGGAAATTTTCTTTTATGTGAACCTACCAATATACGAAGCTTTCTAAATGTGTTCAGGTTTCATTTTGTTGACGTCAATCAGGCTAGGAAGCATGGCGAAAGTTCTCGCAGGTCCAATGTTGCTTTCTCTACTCAGCATCACTACGGTCTTGGGCTGTGCTCCAGGAGGACTAAGTATTAACTAGAATAATTCGATTAGCCCTAGCTTGTACTCATCAGCTCAATAAATGTAAACTTTTTTCATGCTTATTTCTTCGATAGAGACGTTACATTTAGCTACAATGAGCACAAGAGTCTTCAACGTTACCTTCTTCTCCTTACCGGTACCTATGGTTTTTACAATGGCAACTGGAGCAACCGCACAGGTTCCAACTATTTCAACGAGCGAAAATGGGGCCAGAGGGTTTGTGATGCGTCTTATAATGCAAGCAGTGAGTTCATTCTTCTTGGATCTATTGGATGAGAGCCTCGACTCTTAAAAAATTCTCTAGAATTTTGACTTTCGCACGATTTAAATGGTTTCACATAATTTAAATAGTAAGTTTTCTAAAAATTACATTAGTTATTGAAAACTCTGTTCTTCAGGTGTTCGACGTTCTCGAACAGCAAGGCCGTGCCGCCGGCCTCTCGGATACCATAATTCAAATCATTTTGGGTCAGCTCACTATTAACGTCGACTATCAACCATTGCAATGCAGAGAGGTAGCAGTTGACCCATCCGACCCAGCGATTGCTGGTAGGTTTCCAATATTTTAGGTCTGATTGATAGATTCAGAGTGGAAAGTAAGCAAGTAATCCATAACAAAAAAAATTTGCAAGTTGCTTAGCATTCGGTAAACAACCTCAATAACGGAAGCAAAACTGTTTTTAAAGGATGCACACGCATTCAGTTCTGGCTTCCTTTACATCTTACCTGTGCGGATAATTCGTGTCTCAGTTCTGAAAAAAGAAATCTAAGAAATTGCTATTCATAAAGTTAATCGTGAAATTCGTACGTCTCTTAAGGCTTAAATAACATTAAAGTGTTATTTTTAAGCCTGTATAATCTTACTGTAACCTTAAAAAACACATGTAGTTTGGTGTCAAATTTGGCTGTATGAGTGAAACAGTGAAACCATTCAAGGTAGGCTAAACACTAAATAGAGTGGAAAAAAGAAGAACTAATTTTTATCATAAAGAAGCACGTTCCTTTGAATGGAAAGCTCTCGAAGTTGACTATGTCTCAACCTCAACTTTTCCGGAAGAAAAGATCATTTTCGAAATCATCTGTTTACAGTCTATTTGTAACTGATTCTTCTTAATAGTGACGTTTGTAATCTGATCGTTTATTCAAAGGAAGAAAAAATCACCTGCAAAAGAGAATCCTCATAGTTATTTGGATTCCAAATGAAAACGTACTTTCTAGTGAAGCAATTTTTTTTAGCTCCGATGGCCAATATGATGCCGAAATGTGTCATCATTGGCAATAAAGTGACTGCAATATGCAACATGGAGTGTAATCTTAACACTGGCATGGATCTTTTGCCCATCCCCTCCACAGCGTTGACAATTTCAGGAACCCTCACGACCACAAACCCGATCATGGCGAATTGGTCGAGAGAGATGTGGCAAAGCGTGCTGACCAGAGTGATTCGAACCCTGGCATCGGGTCCGTTTGGGTTGACCTTCTCCTCGGCACTTGCTACCGTCTCATGAAATGAGAAGCCGTCCAAGAACTGTTTGTGATGGACATTCCGTTATGCTGCATTTTGTACCGTTACTTTGTGTAGGAAATAAAATGATTAACCACAAACTGTTCAAATTTCAAGAAAACTTAGAAGCTGTGTTAATGTCCACTACACTAAGAACATTTAGTGAGCCTCTAGTTAGTCGATTAAGAATTCCACATGAACATAAGAAGCGAGAAGAAACCTGTATGTCGATAACTGAAAATTTCTCTTACAGTTTCCAAAAAAAAACGATTTCAAAGAAGGATTCGCAGTTCAAATAACCAACGGATTTAGAATAAGTCACATATTTTGTTAAAACCCAACTTTTACTTGAGCTTTTAAAGGCTAATAAACATTTAATTTTTCTATTGATAAGATAGAACGAAGTTAATAAGATGACTTTGCTTTGGCTGATATATCTGCCGCTTCACCTTCTTCACAGCTGGATTGCTGTAAGTCGATTAGCAAAGAAAGTTGGTTTTTTGAAATGCTGCCGCTCTCTGTGCTTGCTGACAATTATGCCGACTGAGGTAAGATGGATTTCTCGGGACAAAAGCAAGCGATTATCAACGGGCGATTGGTTTCAACAGTCGATCTGTGTAAGAAAGCACCGCCGAGTAAGGTAACTTCATTCGACCGGTGCTCCACTGGACTCCACTCAAAGCGGTCACGAGAACCCACATCGAAAGGTTTCCAGATACCTGAACGTTCGCGAGATTTCATCGCATAGAAAAGCTATCACCGTTTCATGTGATCGACAGCCCTCGATAGACTCTTCATTAATTCTACAAATTCCTCACACTTTTTTTAAGACATTGCTTGCAACATTATGAAATACTGCCAACTAGAGCTCAGACTGCTCGTTCAATAATTTAAGCTATATCTCCACGTTTTGACCACTTTGAGAAGCTGTTGATCATGTGGTGGTTGCTACACAGGTTTTCATCTTTCTTAACTTGTTATTGAAGCGTTTAGAGTAGTTAATTGCATATCAATATGCATTTCCAGGCTCTTAAGAAGGCGAGACTGCAGAAACCCACTAAATACTTAAACCTACTATACTGTAGAAACCGAAACCTACTACCTACTCAGCCACTTTTGTATTGTTTTTTTTGCATGGAACTTTTTTTTCTGTATGTGTGCTCTATAGCAACCTCACGGTTGCTGATCAAGAAAACGGCGCATTTACAGCACAATGCCTCGTTAATAGAAACCCGATCCTGGAAACTATACATGTATAACTCAAAAGACCGCCTTTCTGTAAACCTCGGCACAGATACTCAATATGTTTAATTATATAATCTTATAAACTGATCTTTTTAAGCTGATGCGAGGTTGGTACAGGTCTCTCCTATCGTTGTCGTTGTTGTTGCTGTTGTAGGTCGATGGCTGACGTTTGGGCGACTTCGCCTTCCTCAGAGCCTAGACGTATTTTATACAAGAACACTTTAATTATTAGGTGGAAAAAAGGCTGAAGTTTTAATGAAGATCAAACTTTCAAGCTATTCTTCATATCAAACGAAGAAAGTCACGCCAGTAAGAGATGCTTAAGAAAAACTGGTCATGGAATTTATGTAACGATTATTGACATCGCATCCAGTACCCTAAGCCTTCACTTAGTTCTCTGCCGTCTCCATGATCGTTTGTGCAGCCCCAACTGCTTCTTTCTTTATGTTCCGCATAATTCACTCTTTGCTACCTCTAGCGCACATCGTGGCGCTAGATTTAACTACCGCGAACTTTTTCTCTCAAGAGTTGGTTCCCTGTCCGATTCACCGTGGGCTGACCGTTCAACTTCCTCGCTTAGAAATCCGTAAAAGAGTGAACACATAGCATTGCAGTGCCCAGAGAGCTCTCCGCGATTACATTCTCTACGAACAGTAGAAATAAAAAATACTTCACACCTAACATACCTTTGCTATCTCTTGTGCGAAACACATTGGGGGTTATGACGTGTGACGGGGACAAATGGATAATTTTGTAAGTGCTTGACATAGGAAGCTACTGGTGCACCAGACTCATCCATTTTACGTGTTCTACCATCGAATGTTTTTGGGTGGGTGTTCTGGTCATAGGAGTATCACATCGTTTAATATTTCTGCCAGTAGTTCTTTCTTTCATAGGTAAGCATTGACTGTTAATATTACTGTTAATAATAAGAAAGCCAAGTAATAGAAACATCTTTGTTCATTACCTCTCCTCTCACCCCCTCTCACACAAAAAGGGCGCTGGTAAGAAACATGTTTCGAACAGCAACTAACGTGTGCACGAGAAGAGAGCAGAGAGGAGTCCAGGAACTTGCCGCGGCAAATAGCCATTTCTAATGGCTACGAAACTGTAGCTCGGGACAGGTGTAGAGGGAAATCCTAGCCCTCCAAACGACAACTCTAGCTATAAAATGGTCCCGTTTATGCTACCCTTCATCTCAAATGATGTAAGTGCAGCTATAAAACGGTGCTTAAGAAGGGCGGGTCTAGAGAATTCGGCAAACGTAGTTGAAATGCCACCGAGTAATCTTAGGCGCCAACTAGTTCGTAACCGCCTATATGACCGCCTATGTGCAACGCAAAATTGCACAGTTTGCCCTAATGGTAGAGACAGTGATTGCGTGAGCTCGGGTACAGTTTATCTGATCTCTTGTAAGGCGTGCGGAGACGAATACATTGGCGAAACGGGCAGACCACTCTGTGACCGCATAAAAA
Source organism: Angiostrongylus vasorum (assembly GCA_018806985.1). Classification (NCBI taxonomy): domain Eukaryota; kingdom Metazoa; phylum Nematoda; class Chromadorea; order Rhabditida; family Metastrongylidae; genus Angiostrongylus; species Angiostrongylus vasorum. Next base: position 22,198 of record JADANN010000017.1, on the reverse strand, counting down.
GAACACCTAGTCGGCAAACGTAAACCAAATACCCCACTAGGCATGCATAGGACCCAGAGACATAGCGGGGAAGACTTTGATGTCCGTGTCACGATCCTCGCGCAGGAATCGAGAACACAAGCGCGCAAAACTGTCGAGGCGTTCTGGATTAATTCCAGAAATCCGAAAATGAAGCGCTGGGAAGAATGCCTGATTATCACGGGAGGTATTGGGCAGTATATAAGCCTGCTATTTGATGGAAGGGGCATATTACGCTTCTATCTAAATTCTGTGTGGTTGGTCTCCACGTGATATACTCAGTGGAAGCCTCATAGAAATCGGTGAGTGTGCAAAGCTGTGTTCAATGTGATTGAAATCTTGGTTCAGCGTTTTATCTGTTTGGTTATGGAGGTGTTTGGCCGAATAGAGTGCTGTCAACTTGAGCATTCTTGGCTCTGAAAAAGGTGAAATCCGCCGAAACGTCAGCTTGTTCGTGAATAAAGAATAAAAAATAACACCTCGTGTTTGCTCAACAAGAATACGAAGAATTACTTGATCAATGCCGAGGTTAATAGAAAGTCGGACGTGGGAGTTACTCCGTTTAATGTTTGCGTAAGATTCTTATAATTCTCTTATCAGTAGTGAACAGTTGCCATATTCAGGCGAATTACTACAGATGACTTCTGCGTCTGAGTATTGCATGATATATTCTGGCAAAATGGCGCGAGTCCGAAAGTGGTTGGAGGCGCCGCAGCGCACACACGTGGAATCGATCCCGCGCCCCCATGCCCCACCAAGCCCTCCATCCCTCCGGGTCGGCAAATTGGTACCAGACTTATCTGGAAGGATAGCAGCACTAGTTCGATACATCGGCAGGCCACTGCGAGTCATTGTAAAGGCCAGACATGGATTCGATCAGCTCCAACGTTACCGAATAATGTCGAGGGCACGGCGCATACCTCAGGGATTGATCACCGTCTGGAGCTTTATCCCTTTATCCTTTATTCTGGCAAATACTCTTGTCGGTGTAACTTTTGTTTATGTCTGGGAATTTGTTTGTGAATGGTCTTATCGGCTTTCCCAGCGCCCATGTTTTTCTTAAAGGTTTTCCCGTCATTCGTCTACAGAGTACCAACATTTGTACTTCCTATATTCGACCAAGGGCGCGTGTGGCGCAATGGTTGGAAGTGCCACTGCGACACACACGCGGAATTGATCCCTGCGCCCATGACTCACCAAGCTTTCCATCCCTCCGGGGTCGGTAAATTGGTACCAGACTTATCTGGGAGGATAGCAACACTGGCTCGATACATCGGTAGGCCACCGCGGGTCATTGTAGAGATCAGATATGCATTCAATCACCTCCAACGTTACCTAATAAAGTAGAATGCATGATGCATACCTCAAGGATTGATCAACGCCGACAGCTTCTTTGCCTTTTATATTCGACCTATGTAGGAGCTTTATTTTATCTCTCTATATATAAGGAGCTTAGTTTTAAGATCGATACGCCTCTGATTCCTGGATTTGTGTTTAACTTGGTATTCGCACTAAGAGTAGGTTTTCTTCAATTATGAACGCCTGGATATCTCTCCACTCCTTTTTCATACGCGGCATTCGCAATCGAATGATTAGTGCTGCATTAAACATTCCTCATTCGAAACACTTTATGTCAACCCTTTAACTTTCCTTGATTATTTAACACTTTTGTCGCTAAACAGTTTACCTTTTTTCATACTTTAACGGCTTAAAAAAGTCACATAAATGGCTTGTTTATTCCAAGTAACTGTCAGGTGACTTCGCATTTCATGAGACGGTGGCCACTGCCGAGAAGAAATTCGATCCGAACGGACTCGAGGCGAAGGTTCGAACCACTCTGTTCACCACGCCTTGCCACATCTCTCTCGACCTATTCGCCATGATCGGGTTTGTGGTCTGCAAAAATCTTTTTCCTTTCAGAACGCATTATTACAAAGAAGAATGGAATTCAAACCGTGAGCCTTCCTGAATTTGACAAGTGCTGGGAGGGAATACCCAGCACCATCATTCCATTGTTCAGCATACACTCCATGTTGCATATTGCAGTCACTGTGTTACCAATGATTATGCATTTCGGCATCATCATGTTCATAACTGCAAGTAACCTTTTTTTAAGCAAACATTTCATTTCTTTTCGAACACTTCTGCTTTCATCGGACAAGTAATCGATATGCAATCGTCTCTGACAAGGTAAATCATTTAAAAGCACTCCGTGAAGAAGCAAAGCAACTTCAAGTGTGTCTTTATTAGAACGAAGATTGGGATTTGTTTTTTCCTTGGTTTTTGTTCACCGAACTTGGTACATTTTTGCTGCAATTAATGCACTTGAAATCACCATGAAACTTTCGGTGTTTTCAATGCTACCTTAGGGTTAGACAGCCCTAAAAATGAGTCCGTGATTTGATTAGATCGTAAGAGGAGGTTTGAGTTCCACGATCCGTTCCATGGATAGCAATTTCTTGCCTTCTTAGTGAAAAGTATAGAAAAAACTAAGCCCCACCATTATTTCACAAAGAAAATCCGATTAGACGAATGTTTTCAGTCCTCTTAAAAATCAGGTTCGCCTCCACTGTTGAAGAAGTATTCCCAAACTATATAACGCTTTCTTGGTACTGTTAGTGCTTGCATCTTTCACACCTTCAATCTGTCATTTGGACCTTAAGTAATGGAAACCTACTCATAATCGGTTGTTGAGGATCGGATGGGTTAACTTCTACGTCTTTGCATTCCAGTGGTTGGTAGTTAATGCTGACAGTGAGTTGACCCAAAATGAATTGGATTACAGGATCGGAGAAGCCAGCTGCGCGACCCCGTCGCTCGAGAACATCAAACACCTGAAGGACAGAGTGCTCACAAACAGGTAGAATTTAAATGGATCTTTCCAATTAAATTACCAAGAGTCATAGAAATCGCTCAAAAATTATAGCTCTAACGAGTACTTTAAAAATGTCTTCATTAAACCTATTCAAAAAAATGAGAACTCACTATTTGCATTACAGTACGCACGACAAATCCACTGGCCGCCCCTACAGTCGGTGCAATACCACGGACTTGAGCAGCTGCACTTTGTGCCATTGAGAAAACCATCTGCACCGGCAGCGTGAAGCCGGTGACGTTGAAGGTCCTTGTGCTCGTTGTAGCTGAATTTCAAGGGTTTTCTAGTGAATACGTAAAAGCCGAAACAAAACTCCAGTCTTCTAATGGATAAACAGAATCTAGTATTAAAAAGTTTTGTTAAACTTGTAAGTGGTATAATTGACAAACATACAAAGAAATAGCGATGGCTAGACCTCGCCATTTAATTCTCATATTGCTCGTACTATTTATAAATGTTCACGGCATCTTCTAGGACAACGTGTTTCTCTTAAAATATTGCACTGGGTATTCCGACTGTTCATCAGTGGGATAGAGTGCTGAATATGTTAACATGGCTAAGACTTACAAATTTAAGTTTTAAGTTTCACAGGTTTAAATTCACCATTAATATTATTTTTCATTATTCATTATGTGTGCATCATTACTTGCTATTATTTACTATTACGTTTATTCTTTATAGACCAACTTTGACTTAGTCTTGGCACAAATGATTAGTAATATTACGCCAATAATATCTTAAATGATAACTTCGCTACGTCGATGGAGCCTTGTTGAGCAATGGTCTAAGGCGTCCCTGCAGTAGAGACGTCGAATCAGTCCCCACGCTAGTGTCCCCTAAACCCTGCGTCCCTCCCGAGTCGGCAACTTTGTACGAGACTTGTCTAGGAGGATAGCAGTACTTGCTCCATACGACGGTAGGCCACCGCGAGTCATTGGAAAGGCCAGATGTGTATTCAATCACCTTTGAACGATGCCTGTTAAGACCAATGGATGGCAACTTTCTCAACGATTGATCAACACTGACAGGTTCATTTTTTTATCCTTTTTTACGTGCAAGCTTATCTAGTACCAATAGCAGCAGAATGGATTATCTGTTGAAAAGCAAATTATTAGCCCCATATAATTAAAGACAACGGTCCTCTGCAAAGGATCCCTGCCGGGAGAGGTTGTCGCATTCGAATGGTGCTCCTCTGAAGAAGGTCCGACTCCATACCACGATGAAGAGAGCACATAGAGAAAAAAAACAACTGCAGAACACTGACTCTGAATCACGGGCTCTGAGGAAGACGAAGACGTAGGAACTTTAGCCCACTAACTACTTGGCAGCAACCTCGTATTACTTCGTCAAGGAAACAAGATATATTATACTTATTATTATATTTGTATTGATACTGTTTATGTTTATATTAAATAACCACAATGATGCTAGGATATTTGCAAAACTCCGGATCGCAGGTGTCTAAAGGAAAATAGCGGATTCGTTTCCAACCGCAGGCACCTGCAGCTCGTAGTTTTGCAAACATCTCAGCTTGTTAAAGGCAGTGAATAAAAAGTCAACATTGTGGACTTGTATTTAACGTTTCGTAAACAATATTCTAATTATTCATACTCTTGTTGAGCAAACACGAGGTGTTATTTTTTATTCTTTATTCACGAACATGCTAACGTTTGGGCGGATTTCGCCTTCCTCAGAGCCGCTTTCTATGAGGTTTCCACTAAGTATGCCGCGTGGAGACCAACCGCACAGAATTCACATGGAAGCGTAATGTGTCCCCTCCCATTAAAATAACAGCCTTATATGCTGCCCAATATCACCCGTGATAATTAGGCATTCCTTCCTGCGGTTCATTTCCGGGATTTCTGGAATTACTCCAGAACGCCTCGACAGTTTTGCGCGCTTTTGTTCTCGATTCCTGTGCGACGATCGTGACACCTAGTTCAAAGTCCTCCCCATTATGTCTTTGGGTCCTATGCGTCCCTAGTGGAGTATTTGGTATCCAGCGATGATCTTGCGTTTACCGATCCATCATTGTTTAAGGTTGGACCTATCATTACCTGTGTAGACTGGCTAACCGATAGAATAACATAGTTTTTTAACCTTAATATTTAACTAGTTGCTGAAACACATTCTAGCTTATTTTACATGTACCCATGTGTTTCTGGATCGTCTACGTACTGCGGAGTTCAGCAGCGCGTACGTGATGGAGTCCTTCGACGTTACCGCCCTTCATACAATCGTGTCGGATAACTCTGCAATGTAAGCCATATTCGAACTCCTTATAGAACACGAAAGAGAAATAAATATGTACGGATTTAAGATAGAGCAGTTGATGGCAGTCTTAAAAAGAATGCTTGAGCTGCTCAATCTTCTGATGGTCCGGAAAGTACTACGCTCAAATAAGAGGGTTGGCAATGGGATAACGACTGGCACCAAGCCCTTACCATTGCGTTTATATCTAAGCTTGAACCACCCGTAACAGATCTGGGGCCGCTACTCTACTGTAAATATATAGAAGACTGTTTTGTCCTTTGCTCAACACAAGAAGAAATAGACAAATGTTTAGAGTTGTTGAATGAACAGTCAGAGTATTTCAAGTTCACCCGAGAGAAACCGAAACAAAATTGGCTTCGATTCCTAAACGTCCATATTAACCTGTCAGAAGATGGCTTCATTACGAAGTGGTACCGAAAAGCCAAGTAGTAAAAACATCTTGATTCATTACCTCTCCTCTCACTCTTCTCAAAACAAAAAGGGCGACTGTGAGAAACATGCTTAGAACAATTACCAGCGTGTGCGCGGGAAGAGAGCAGAGAGAGGAGTCCCGGAACTTGGCTCGGCAACAAGCCATTTCTAATGGCAACGAAACTGTAGCCCGGGGATAGGTGAAGAGGAAATTCTACGCCTCCAAACGACAACTCTAGCCATAAAATGGTCCCGTTTGTCCTACCCTTCATCTCAAATGACGCAAGTGCAGCTATAAAACGCTGCTTAAGAAGGGCGGGTTTAGAAAATTCGGTAGACGTAGTTGAAATGCCACCGAGTAGTCTTAGGCGCCAGCTAGTTCGTAACCGCCTATATGACTGTCCATGTGCAACGAAAAAATTGCATAGTTTGCCCTAATGGTAAAGGTGGTGATTGCAGGAGTTTGTGTGATCTCCTGTAAAGCCTGAGGAGACGAATACATTGGCGAAACGGGCAGACCTCTCTGTGCCCACATAAAAGTACACCTAGTCGGCAAACGTAAACGAAATACTCCACTAGGCGCATATAGGACCCAGAGACATAACGGAGACGAGTTTGAAGTACGCGTCACGATCGTCGCACAGGAATCGATAACAAAAGCGCGCAAAACTCTCGAGGCGTTCTGGAGTAATTCCAGAAATCCGGAAATGAACTGCAGGAAAGAATGCCTGATTATCACGGGAGATATTGGGCAGTATATAAGCCTTATTCTGATGGGAGGGGCATATTACGCTTCCATGTGAATTCTGTGCGGTTGGTCTCCACGCGACATACTTAGTGGAAGCCTCATAGAGAGCGGCCCTGAGAAGGGCGAAATCCCACCGAAACAGCTTGTTCGTGAATAAAGAATGAAAATAACACCTCGTGTTTGCTCAAAAAGAACACGAAAGAATTACTTGATCAATGCCAACGTAAATAGAAAGCCGGACGTGGGAATATTCTAATTAATACTTGGCTCTCCTAGACCACATCCCAGTACTGTGGTGATGGTGAGAAGAGGAAGCAGAACGTATGTGCTGGAACAGTGGTCATGTTTCCTAAAGTGGCAATTTTAGAAGAATTACTCCAGAAAAGATTTGAAAAGTAGCATTCAAGTGGAATGTTCAACTATAGGTAAAATTTCCAGTTTTTCTTACAAAAAATGGAGGGTGTAACTTTCGCTAAGCATTTGTACGTCAGCACAGCCATGCGACAGCCGTTGTGGAGTTTTTTTTTCCAAGAGTTTCACGTACTCCAAAATTTCTTGGTTCAAAGCAAAAACTCTTTGATTGCTCATTATGCCTACGGTCTGTACTACTGGGCGCTGAGGACTCTGCTATTTTGCGGTAAATGGAAATCGGCGAATGGGGTATGAAAGGGAACGATGGAAGCGAAAGCGACTGCATAAAAATAATTCACCGAATGCGCTGCTTTCTCGGCTGCTCGGTTTAAATTGGGCTTCACACATCTTATTTTTATTGTGGAGACGTTAAATTTCTACTTTCCCAGAAATAAGGAAGCGAAGAATCGACGAAGCAGCGTCGTTAAAAATGCACTTTTATGAAGGAAATCTAGCAACGGTTATATCGGTTGACAAGAAAGAAACCCAACCTTCGGCATGCAAGGTCTTCTTAACAGCAAATTCCTAGTCAGTGATAGTCGCAATTGTTTAGTTTCTGTGGCTCTTCAATTGAAGAAGTGAGGTTACGAGATCTTTTACATTGATGGACAATCGGCTCGATATCCGAAGAAGATCATCGTTAGATTTTCACTTAAGCACAGTGGAAAATGTCTTCGGCAAAGCACTAAGTGTTATCGGAGCGCTCCAGTATGTTGTGGTTTGATATGACCGAGAGTCATTTAAAATGAGAAAAGTACTGGATGTTGTTTAAAAAGCGGACCGAAGTGACACTGAGCAACAGCTTTCTTTGCCGCCTTTTTAAACTTTCGAAATTTCTAAAAAAAGGCAAATGTTTATGGGCTGCAGCCTGAGCCTCTACATTTCTACTTCACGTGCAGGAAAACAAAATGTTCTATTCGACAACTTTGTATAACGAAATGATTAGTTCATCTGACTCATAACTCTGTTTCTTCACCGTTCTGCCTAATGTTGAAATGACGATCGCCTAAAGAGTGTTAAACGTTCCTATAAGCTTTTTTAACCCTTTTCACTTCATTACATGTTGATGTCATGGAACTGTGTCGAAGATCTGAAAGTATTTGAAATAACTGGACCAAAGAAAGAGCTGTTTCTAATAGCGATAAATTCTCTCTAAAACAATGAATGTTTACGCCTTTTCTGGGATTTTCTTCAGTGAATAACATTGCCTTCCAACGGTCTAACGCCTCACCGTGGGTGAGAGGTGTTCCTGTGTGTCGGACGGCGATGTACAGCGGGCGATTCGTCCTCTTGACAGGGTCTCCCAAGCTCAGAATGAGTTCGGCGTTTTCATCAGGAAGCATAGCTAAAAGTAAACCAATACCAGGATCCACCACCGTCATGGTATCAAATTCGCATGGTGGCAAATCTCCCTCTGATCCACCAGGGCTGCGACTGCCTGTGCTGGTGAAGACCTGGTGCAGACTTTGGCCAGGCTGACCTCGGGATTCCCAGGAACCAGAATAGCTCAACCAACAAATCTCCAAGAAATGGAGATTATGATAGAGCCAGCACAACCAGTGATGACAGGCCATTCAAGTGTCAAGTTTAAAGCGATTAGCAGTGAACTCACTTAGTGGTTTGCCTACCTGAAAACTACTTGGCTCTGATGCCTTTTAAAAACATTTCTGGGCTGCGCACACAAAATATGTTGGAAAGTCTTTTCAGTAAGAAATTTCCACCATCATGTGGATAGCGGTAGCGAGCGGTGAAGGTGAACTTTCAATTCAATTCCTATATGTGATGAAAAGTCTCCAGATCGTACTTTCTGTTTCAGAGCTATTCCACTTCCTCATGCGAAATCGAAACGTAGTCTGCGAAATGGAGTCGTCGGCCATTTTATGAATTTTTTATGAACGATGTCGAAGGCTGATTAAGCACCTTCGTATTGTTTTTAACGAATTGCTGACGATGAGCAGTATCGCCGCAAAATTTCCCTTGCACTTTCCATTCGATGCCATAATTAGGAAGTTATTCGCGGAAAAAAATTCCGCGTTTCCAAATTTTCGTGTCTGTCGGGGTAGAGTTATTTTGTAGCACACAGACATGGGCTTCGATTCGGTCATGTCCCGTGGGCTCAAGAATCTCTTCATTCCTCTATAGTTCGCATACGGTACGTCACACTCATGCGATTTAGCAGAACTGCTTGGGCGTCACTTGTAGGCCAGTTTTGCAATCTATCACCCCTTACAATTCTTGATGAACTCGCATGAATAGCGCATCGCTTAGCTACTGAGCCACTGATCAACGCCGGAATCTTTTATTAAGCCAAGCTTTAACCTAAGCAATCGTGCAAGCTGCTTTTGAAAAAAGCGGCCACCTCACACTCCGAAACTTCATATGTTAAAAGATTAAGATTATTTTCCTCCGTTATCGTCGATACTGCAACTATTTCTAGATCTTCCTGCAGCGAGATATTTGTGCTTTACTTTACAGGAGCGTACTGCCACGCTGTCATGTAAATTTCGGTTAAAGACGAAAACAAGTCGTCGCTAAAGGAAAGAACACATAGCATAGTGCAAAGTGGTTTCATCAGCGATGTTGGGTGGATAGTAGCAAGCGAGGTTTTACGTGAACTGCTAAGATTTCCTTTCTAAAGATTCATTTTGTGGCTAAGTTCCACAAAAAAATGTTCAGTGAAAAGCAAATATTTTTTCTATGGACATCTGAAATGTAGTTTTTTTTTCTTTATAATTTTGTTGCTTAGAGTAAACGGAGAAAGAAGTAAAGACTGAATAACGGTGGAAATAGCAGTTTCAACTTTTTTATTTACTGTCTACTACAATTTTTCACGGCGGCGTATTATGTGTGACACGACCACAATGATGCTGCGATGTTTGCCTAACTTAGGACTGCAGATGAATGAGGTGGAAAACGAACGCTCTATCATCCTTTTGGGGCTAACGCGTTCACCATCACACGATGCGGGTCCTTCGTTCTGTCTGTCTTTCCATTGCCATCTGAAATGCGGTTTTCTCATTTTGATTTTTGTTGGGGAGAGTAAACTGGGCGAAAAAAAAGGAATGGGTGACGGTAGAACTTGTTGCAGTGAAGGATTGAACAGAAAGGCGTTTCCTACATTCCTTCCTAATGAAGCGGTATCGTAAAAATGTAATGTCGTTAAGAGTTACTGACACAATTGATGACACATGTAGAAATACACGACGTACTCTGCCAGCCAACCCTTAAGAAATGTGCTTGCCTCTGATGTTAAGCGGTCGGTTAGTTTCGCTCGCAGTTCATAACAGGACACCAGCAAGTGCGCATGTTAATCAGTTGACACCTATCTAACTTCTCCTACGACACCCTTTCTGCTTCAAAAATTTTACAGCCCAAGTGTCACTGTCGTTCTACCAGGGGTTCATTCGTTTTTTGCAAGCCATTCTACCGAAACGTTACAAGAACTTGCATGCAAGCTTGTCGTACATGAGTTGGAGTCCACCATATTCTCGTCGCGTCAAAATGAAACTTTTTGTGACGTACTAACCGCTATGAAAGACTGTTGGTTCAATAGCGCTCAACAAAGACAAAGCCCAAATTCTCTCCACGTTGGTAAATGGCATGTTTGCAAGAGTAGAACATTAGCTCTACTCTTCAATAGGCTCTAGGCATCGTTTTATATGTTACAAATGCATTCTTTAGTAAACGTTTGATTATGGTAGGTGTCAGACGATGTGAAACTTTAAATGAATTCCAATGTATTGACCATTCTTAGACAACGAGTTCTTTCTCACGCGGAAGCATTTGGAAGCGTAATCAGCATTGAGTAAGCATTAGGGCGTTCATGACATTTTTATGAAAGCTAAATAAAGATGAATAAGCAGCTCTATGCTATTCTAATAAACTTTTGAGCAATTTGCGGTCTCGCTAGAAGATTCCCCTCTCACCTTCCATTCGCTACCGTAATCAGAGTGCGAAGGCCATTGGAAAAATTAGATTCCACTGCAAGCGACGTTTCAGTCCAGCAGTGTTATGATTGTTTATTTCAAACAAAAAAGTAATAGACACAGTGTTCATTTCATTCTGCTTCCACACCGAGGTAATTAATAGTTCTCAAGCGTAATTAGTTCCTTGTAGCGGCAAATATGCGGGATGCTAACACTACCACGGAAGTCATAGTCAAGGAAAACTTATGTTGAAGACTGACGACGATGCAAAATGAAGGAATATTATATCCTGCAGAATATAAAGCCTAAGATTTCAATCTGTATTTCCAACATGGCATAGCTTAGCTCGATGTAAAAATTATTAGAATCTACAGCTTTTTTACCAAATTTACTTGCAAAAGTTCGTTATAATTCTGGACTTCTACACGCGATTAAGTCGTTGAGGACTGTTTCAGTCACTGCTTATTTTCTGAAGTATTCGTTGCACTGGAAGTTGCCAACATGGACGTTTAAGAAGTTGTATGTAGTAGGTGACAACGCTGGCGAGTGCAGTGGGCAAGACAGAGTTCTTGTTGAACTTCTGCAGCGTTGGCAGTTCGACCATTGGCAGACGTTATCATGCCAAGTAATTGAACAATTGGTCCTTTTCTGTTGATCAGTGAAGGGCGCAGCTGTTAAAGTTTTCGACTGACTTACTCAACTGTTAGGTGTACTTTTACTTCGATGTTGTTTCATCCGGATGGTTTAAGAAGCAGTGATGGGATTAGACCAGTATTAATCCATCAAGTCGTCAGATAATTTTCTTTTGGTTCAATTTCTGCTTTGGGTAGCGCTGCGGAGCTTTACTGCAGCCCAAACACCGAGCTGATCGTCGACAGTTGTCGCAGATTCAATTCTGTCCTCACATCATGTTGCGGTTGAGAAACGGGTCTCTCTAATTGCGCTGAAAAAGCGCAGGCGATGCTTGTAGACGGCTAATTTATTGACTGTCGTTCAATTCGTATGCATCCTCTCGATTTAGCGAACATGAAAGTTTCCAAACAACACTGCATTTTGAACTCATTAGCATTCCGTGATCCCATATCTCATTAATAGTTTGAGGCGTTTCGGCTGTGTACGTTCGAGTTGGGATTCACAGAAATAGATTTGTTTAAACTTGTTGTTTTGACATCTGATATTCTGTTTCTTCAGAATTCGACTCTGCGAACTCTGCAGCTATACTACCTCAACAAAGAAGAAAGTATCCCACAGTACTACAGTGGTTTCCAAGTTTCTGAATAAATTGAGAAAACGGGAAGAAAGTACGTTCCGTTTGAGATAGCGCCATCCGAAAACAGATATATTTCGATCTTTATATAGATAAAGGTGCGCAAAATTCCCAGCATTTCATCGATTTCTTGGCAAAAACATTCTATTGTGACCACTGGCCTACCATTTGAAATATTTTAGTGCGTAATACGAATTCCCAAATGAAGAAAGGTCGTCAGAACCATATTAAGGAGAATTCGGCCTCGGATTATTTTTCACGATCTTGACCTAGTACTTCTCTTCCCAATGGTTTACCGCCTCATCGTGGTTGAGAGCTGCTCCTGTGCATCGGGCTGCGATCTACAGCGGGTTCATTCATCTTCGCCTCCCGCCTTCCCTCCAGACCCTCAGCGTCCAAAGCTGAAAGAGGAGTCTGGCGTTTTCATCAGGATGCGCAGCGAAGAGTGGGACAATCCCAGGATTTACAACCGTCCTGGCATCAAACCAACCACATGGTGGCAGATCTACCTCTCATCCATAAAGGCGGCTACTGTCTGCGTTGGCGACGAGCTGAGGAAAGTTTGGCCCGGGCTGAGCTCGAGATTCCAGGGAATTAGAATGGTTAAACCAGCAAAACTCCTAAACAATGAAAATTATGATGAGGTCCGCACAAATAGTGAAGACGAGTCATTCAAGTATCCGTGTGCCTAGTACTTCTGTCTCTGTTTAGTCCTGTCGGCCATTTATTGCGTAAGAGGATCGCTGCAGAGAGTTCCTGGTAACACGAGAACAAGTGTGCTTCCACGACAGTACGACGACAAGTGTTCCCTCCCATTCATTTGATGGCGCATGTCCCCATCGAGCTTAGTGAAAGCTTTTTTATTGTCTTCGTAGTCTTAAAAAGTATTTTTCTTTGCTAACTAATGTTCTACTGCGCTCCATTGAAAAGTTCATAGCGTTACCACGCTTTACACCGACGTATCGAACGAATCCACAACGCAAGCCATCCTCGAACTTCTTGTATAAAAGAAAGAAGAAAGAAGAAATATGTAATGTTTGTCTAGGCATCAGCGTCTTTCGCTGTCTTAAAGGGACTGGACATGCGATTTATACAGAAAAACGATTTCTAGTAGCGTTTGGACATAACTAACCATGAACGGATCGTTTTTCTTTTCTTTTTCGGTTGGTACATCAACTCAGGTCGTTGGTTGACTGCTCTTCCAAACTTGAACGGCTTCAAGCAGCTTTGCTTTTCTTTTTCTCTAGGTGAGAGTGGAAATATCTCTCAATAAACATATTATTGTTTTAATTTCGCTTAATAAAGACCAGTCTAGGAAAAAGCCTGTCAGCACTTCCTCTGCTGGGAAGCAACACTTCTTAAAAACCTAGCTATTGAAAAGTTTGGTGTTCAAACAGATCTTAGCCAAAGTTATTGTCAAAACCCCAGTTATTCTACTGGCAAGAATGTGGTCTCTTTTCAATCTTGGCAATTGCTTTAAGATCAGCACATGAATGCTACGGTATTTTTGAAAAAGATTATAACACTCATGCGACAGTATTCAACTGAACACTTGGAAATTATGGTGTTCCTCCTTCAAACGCTGATTTCCTTTCCTTACATTTTCTGGTTGCGGAAGAACATAATGAATGCGGAAATAATTGCATGTTGAAATCATTTGTCGCCTAGAAGTGAAAATAAAAATACACCCAGCTGCTTATTTACATTTATTCCATCGCAAATGCCTAGTGCACGAGCCGGTGGTTTCATGGCGCTGACTATGCCTTCAATTTGTCATGCAGAAAAAAGATTTCGTCAGAGAAATGATCGCGTCAGATTGCTCATTACGTATTTCAACCGAGAATGAGATTCACATTTTCCTGCTACGACGGTAGCAGGCCGCGATTAGATTTCCACGCTTTTCCTAAAAAATTTCATGTTTCTTTCCTTATTCGATCTCAGAATGATTTGCTGCAATCATCCGTTAACTACTCTATCGGAGGAAAAAAAATTCATTGACCATTTAATAGTTATTTTGTATTTGGTTCTTCCAATGATACGAGTCGATCGTCCACAGTTACTCGTCTTCAAGAGGTGGCGTCTTCGTAGTGGCACCGAGACGGACCACTGAAGAGTGGAACACCGTACGAATGAAGCATGCTCACCCGGTAGTGCTCTTTTACCAAGAGCAATTGTTTTTGACATAATTATCCGTTGATAACAGCTTGTTTTTAAACGAATAATCCACCTTGCAGCAGTCGGTATTATATTAGCAAACACACAGCGGACAACGAAACAGTTTCAAATTTTGATATCTTGCGTAGTGCAAACGACGATACAGTACTACGTCAGAAATCTGTAATCATTCTCAGTGAACAACGACTTCGTTGTTCGTTACTGCAAGTATTACGTCGAGCTGTTGATCCACCAACCGACAGCACTTCTCATCCGCCATTCCAGTTTTGGCGAGCAAGCCTCAAAAAATGTCATATAATACCAGCACTGTTCCAATACAGTTTTACTCTTCCTAAGCGTCTCATTTGTTGTATGAGTAGAATGTTGAACCTCTAAAGGATGCGCAATGCATTTAACTCCATCAAGCATCGTTGAGGTGATTTAATGCCTATCGGGCGCATACAATACATACTTGCGGTGACCTGTCTATGCATGAAGTTACTTTGCCGCTGCCCTCTCAGACCACGGATCTCCTTCATATGAGGGATCTCGAGCCGGTTAGTCTCGAGGCTTCGTGCCGCGTCGCCGGGTGGCGGATAGGGGGTCAATCGAGGACTAAAAGCGACCTTTGCTTTCCTGAGACGCAGGCGGATCCAGGGGATGGACTCCCTGTTTCTGCTGCGCCGATTTGGCACATACATTCTGTATTTGCTAGGCGTATTCATGCATGCGTGTATGGGAACGTTCTTGCTTTTGCGGATTGTATTCTACGAGTCAATTCGGCCAAAAAGCCTGCAATCAAGTGACTGGGAAGTATATGGGAAGCGGTTAGAAGTCGCCTCCAACAAATAAGCTCCATGTCCACTCTGGGAGAGCCTGGCAAGCTACCCGTGAGTATACCCAGCCCCCACGTTCACAGCCCAGCAAGCTATACGTGAGTATCAAGAAATGCTAAACACAGTAAAAGAAAACGGGCCTCATTCCCCTGACCCCGAAGGAGCCCCTAATTTCGCAGCGTTGGGTAGGACGAGTACGGAGAGGCTGCTAAAATCTCAGGGCCAATGGAAGCTGCCTGGATTTTGAAGAACTATGGTGACGATCTGTACCTACAATGCACCTACACTTGCATCCGAGCCCTCGATAGAAGACTTGCTCATGCAAGCAAGAAGAATAAAGTACGACGTCATCGGCATGGCCGAGGCGAGAAGACGCCAGCCTTTCATCGCCGTTTATGACACCGGAAAAGAACTGTTTCTTTCGGAATATGCGACAGTAGAGGAGTCGGCGGCGTAGGCATTCTTGTCAACACGAGTTTGTCCATGAACATCGATTCATTCGAACAACTTACAACCCGAATCGGACGTTTACGATTAAAAAGATGTGGATCAATTCCGGCTTTGACAATCCTCGTCGTTTACGCGCCGACATCAAACTATGACGAAGAAGAAGTCGAAGCACTCTATATGAACTTGGAGAAGTTCTACAGAGAAGACCACACATTCTTCAAGGTCATCATTGGAGATTTCAACGCCAAGATTGGACCAGGAAGAACGTCTGAAGAGCGTCACATTGGGACCCACGGAATAGAATTGAACAAACAGGGTTGAGAGGCTGTCTGAGTTTATCATGTCGACCAAGACATTCCATGGTAACTCACAATTCCAGAAGCCCCACTCTCAGCGCTGGACGTGGGAGTCTCCCAGTGGAGAGTACCATAACGAAATAGACCACAGCATACTAAATTGAAGGTTTTGCCCTTACCGATGTCGCTGTTGTCCCAAAATTCTACACGGGATCAGACCATCGTCTCCTTCGTGCAAGATTCTATTTCTCGCGGAAAAGACGAAAAACCCGCTAAATTCCAAAACCGAGGTCG
This sequence comes from Angiostrongylus vasorum, assembly GCA_018806985.1. Taxonomy (NCBI): domain Eukaryota; kingdom Metazoa; phylum Nematoda; class Chromadorea; order Rhabditida; family Metastrongylidae; genus Angiostrongylus; species Angiostrongylus vasorum. The sequence continues at coordinate 6,238 of JADANN010000017.1, read as the reverse complement.
AAGAACCACCGCAAACCGGAACTTGTTCAATTCATCAGTCGGCTGTTGAGGGAGATACCGTTGTCGATAACATCGACGAAGAATTCGACCGGCTCATTCAACACCTTCACGTTAGCGCTACGAAAGCTGAGAGTTCGAATGTCACCAAGAGACGTTTCTTTCCAGAAACACTCGAGCTGATACGCCAGCATGGAATCGTGCGTGCTGCAGGCAACCGCGAACTAACGTCCGAACTTGCAAAACAGTGCAGACAGGCGATAAAAGAAAATGATCTTGAAGAGAGAAGAGCAGCAGTAATGGTCGAAGCTGCAGAGGCAGGGGAAAAGATTTAGCAAAGCCCACCGAAGCTTCGCGAATTACAAGACCAAAATGACTGCACTCCGGCGCCCAGACGGAACAGTTACAGCATGCAGAAAAGGCAATGGAGAAAATCATTCACGAATACTACTCGGATCTCTTCGATAGCCACGTCCACCTTCCGTCATATGAAATAAAGGAGGATGGATATGTTGTACCACCGGTTCTCCCTTCCGAAATCCGACATGCCATTTCGTCGGTGAAAAATCGAACAGCACCAGGTTCGGACAGGATAAGACCAGAACACCTGAAGAACCTTCCGCCAGTCCTTGTAAACACACTGGCTCGGCTCTTCACACGTTACCTGTCTGAATGCAAGGTCCCTACTTAGTGGAAGACCAGCAAGACCGTGTTATTGTTCTAGAACGGGTGACCTACACGATATCGGTAACTATCCTCCCAATCTGCTTACTGTCTGTCGTATACAAACTTATCACTCGAATCATCCTAAACAGGATTGACAGAACACTAGACGAAGGACAGCCATGTGAGCAAGCATGGTTTCGAAAAGGATTTAGTGCGATGGACCACATCCACACGGTAACAAGGCTCATTGAAGTATCGCGAGAGTACAAAAGACCGCTCTGTCTCACTTTTCATCGATTTACAGAAGGCTTTTGATTGAGTTGAGATAGAAGCAGTCTTGGAAGCCCTTGATAGTCAAGGAGTCCCCTAGTGAGTACATAAAGAGTGAGCTGTAAAAAAATTTCACAACCAAGATATCACCATTCTACAACGATATTAACACTGACGTGAAAAGAGGGAGTTAGACAGGACGATACCATCTCGCCAAAATTATTCACCACCACCCTCCAGAAGGTCATGCGAACATTGGAATGGGATAATATGGGAGTGAAAATCGATGGTCGGCAGTTACACCATCTTCGCTTTGCTGATGACATCGTCCTCATAACATCAAACATTAGCCAAGCGGAAAGTATGCTTGACGACTTTGATAAAGCCTGTGGAAAGATTGGTCTTCGACTAAATCTCACAAAAGACGATGTTCATGAAGAACGGATTGGTTTCGTATGCCCCATTCACGCTCAACGGAACGAATATCTCCGAATGCTCCAGTTATATCTATCTAGGTCGGGGAAATCAATATGATGAACGACCTAGCTCCAGAGCTGAGCAGAAGGAAACGAGCGGCTTGGGGAGCTTTCAAGAGCATCGAGGGATGTAGTGAAGAGAACAAAGAACACCCGACTCCGTGCCCACCTTTTCGACTCAACGGTACTTCCTGCCCTAACGTATGCGTCAGAAACCTGGTCGCTGCGTAAGCAGGATGAAAGGTCACTCAGCGTTATTGAACGCGCAGTCGAAAGGACGATGCTAGGAGTATCCCGTTCCACACAAGTAAGGGATAGGATCCGAAGCTCCGATCTGCGTCAACGATCAAAAATCAAAGATGCCGTTTCTGTGCGCCAAACAGTCGAAGATAAGGTGGGCCGGACACGTAATGCGTATCAATGACAACCGATGGACAAGAGCCGTTAGTGACTGGATTCCTCGGGATGTCAAACGTACTGCAGAAAGGCCAACGACTCCGATGGTCAGAGTTCTTCACAAAGAACCTTGAAGAAAGATATGGTGCTCGACGAGTCCCTAGAGCGAGCAGAACCCACCGGGGTGCTCTTGAACGCGACAGGGGAAAAAATGGAAGACTTACTGGCGCCCGCTCGGGTCACTCGACGATCAAGAGGACTACAGGTGATACAGGTGATCCTCCCAGACACTAGTACCACCAATTTGCCGACCCCGAATAAATTACGGATAGGTTGGCAGGCGATTGACCCAATGTGTATTGCCAGGCATCTCTAACCACTGCACCATTGGCGTCTATCGTCATTCGTTAGGCTCGACTTAATTTATACAACAGTCGTAGCAGAAAAGTTCTTTCCGTAATCAGGAAATGTAAGGAAAAAAATTAGCATTTTAAGGAGGAATGCCGTATTTACCAAGTGTTTAGTTGAATAACGTCGAATGGATGTTAAATTTTTTCATAATCACAGCAGCATTCATGTGGTAATCTTAAAGTATTGCCAAGATCGAACAGACACAACATTCTTGCTAGTCAAATAATTGAGATTTTGACAACAACGTTCGTCAAGATCTGTTTGAACACGAAACTTTTCAGTAGTAGCTTTTAAGAAGTGTTGCTTTCCAGCAGAAGAAGTGCTGACAAGCTTTTCCTAGACTGGTCTTTATTAAGCGACATTAAAAAATAATCTGTTTATTGAGAAAGCATTGCACTCTCGTGTAGAAAAAAGAAAGCTGCACTGCTTGAAGCCGTTCACGTTTGGAAGAGCAGTCAACCGACGACCTGAGCTTATGTAGCTACCGAAAAGAAAAGAAATACCATCCGTTCATGATTAGTTATGTCGAATCCCTAGCTATAAGTCGTTCCCTGTAATAAATAGCATTTCATATACCCTTCAAGGTACTGCAGGAGGCGATACTGTCGAAGTGGCAACAAGCGTTGTTTTGTACGTGTTTTTTGGTGGGAAGTGAACATATGCTGTATAACAAAGCTCATTATTGCCGGTTAGGAAAATGACACACTTGTAATCCAATGCTGTAGCCGATAGAAGGTCGATCCTGAAAACTAAACGGTCCCCAAAAATTATGCCTTCTTGATTGAGTTACGTTAGGAAGGTATTGGCACTCTTCAAGAGAGCCAAAAGCTGATGATTAGACAATAGACAAGCATTATATATTTTTTGCTTTCTTCTTTTTTTAACAAGAAGTTCCAGGGTGGCTCGCATTGTGGACTCGTTCGATACGTCGGTGTAAACTATTCACAAGGGAGCGCAGAGGAACTCTAGTAAAGAAAGAAAAAAATTTTTGAGACTACGAAGACAATTAAAAGTCCACTAAGCTCGATTAGGGAGACGCGCTGTGAAATGAATGGAGGCACAGTTGCCGTCGTATTATCGTGGAAGCGCACTTGTTGCCGTGTTACGAGAAACATTTCCGCAACGCTTCTTTTACGCAACAAGTGGCCGACAGGACTCAGCAGAGATAGAAGTCGGACGAACGCGCTCGTTGTAGATCGCAGCCCGATATACATGAAAAGCTCTCAAACCACAATGAGACGGTAAACCGTTGGGAAACGAAGTGCTAGGTGAAGATCGTAAACAAAATCCGAGGCCGAATTCTCGTCAGGATGGTTTTGACGACTTTTTCTGTTTTTGGAAATCCTTGTTGTGCACTAAAATTTTTTAAGTGGCAGGCCTGTTCTCACAACACAAAGCCTTTGGCATGAAATCGATGAAATGCTGGAACTTTTGCGCACGTTTGTCTAGAAACAGCTTGAAATATATCTACTTTTTCTTGTGGACGGCGCTGTCTCAGATGAAACATGATTTCACCTCGTTTTCTCAATTTATTCAGGAAACTTATAAACCACTGTTATACTGCGGGACTTTTTCGAACTTTCTTCTTCGTTGACATTGCATAGCGGCAGAGCTCGAAGAGTCAATCTGAGACTCAAGAAATAGAATTTCAGATGTCAAAACAGCATGTTCAAAAGGTGGCGAAATTCCGAAGACTTCAAAGTGCAGCGTTGTTTGGACACTTTCGTGTTCGTTAAATCGACAGTGAAGCTGAAAAATGCGAAAAACGGTATTCCGCAATTAACGATAATGGACCGAATGCTAAGCCGGCAGCCACTATGTGCACAATTGCCTGAGAGCTTGCATGGGAACTAAGTGCAACTAAGTTAACGATTTTGGAGCAGTTAAAAAATTGGAGGATGAAACAATGCTGACAAATGTGCGCATGCGAACTGAACGACAGTCAGTGAATTAGCTGTGTACGCGAGCATCGTCTCTGCTTTTTTCAGCGTAACTACAGAAACCCGTTTTTTAACTGCAACATGATTTGAGGACAGATTTGGATCCGCCGCGGTAACTGCCGACGATCATCTAAGCTATGCTATGTTGGAAACACAGATTGAAATCTTAGGCTTTATATTCTGCAGGATATAATATTCCTTCAGTGCATCGCCGTCAGTCTTCAACATAAGTTTTCCTTGACTATGACTTCCGTGGTAGTGTTAGCATCCCGCATATTTGCCGCTACAAGGAACTAATTACGCTTGAGAACTATTAATTACCTCGGTGTGGAAGCAGAATGAAATGAACACTGTGTCTATTACTTTTTTGTTTGAAATAAACAATCATAACACTGCTGGACTGAAACGTCGCTTGCAGTGGAATCTAATTTTCCAATGGCCTTCGCACTCTGATTACGGTAGCGAATGGAAGGTGAGAGGGGGAATCTTCTAGCGAGACCGCAAATTGCTCAAAAGTTTATTAGAATAGCATAGAGCTGCTTATTCATCTTTATTTAGCTTTCATAAAAATGTCATGAACGCCCTAATGCTTACTCAATGCTGATTACGCTTCCAAATGCTTCCGCGTGAGAAAGAACTCGTTGTCTAAGAATGGTCAATACATTGGAATTCACTTAAAGTTTCACATCGTCTGACACCTACCATAATCAAACGTTTACTAAAGAATGCATTTGTAACATATAAAACGATGCCTAGAGCCTATTGAAGAGTAGAGCTAATGTTCTACTCTTGCAAACATGCCATTTACCAACGTGGAGAGAATTTGGGCTTTGTCTTTGTTGAGCGCTATTGAACCAACAGTCTTTCATAGCGGTTAGTACGTCACAAAAAGTTTCATTTTGACGCGACGAGAATATGGTGGACTCCAACTCATGTACGACAAGCTTGCATGCAAGTTCTTGTAACGTTTCGGTAGAATGGCTTGCAAAAACGAATGAACCCCTGGTAGAACGACAGTGACACTTGGGCTGTAAAATTTTTGAAGCAGAAAGGGTGTAGTAGGAGAAGTTAGATAGGTGTCAACTGATTAACATGCGCACTTGCTGGTGTCCTGTTATGAACTGCGAGCGAAACTAACCGACCGCTTAACATCAGAGGCAAGCACATTTCTTAAGGGTTGGCTGGCAGAGTACGTCGTGTATTTCTACATGTGTCATCAATTGTGTCAGTAACTCTTAACGACATTACATTTTTTACGATACCGCTTCATTAGGAAGGAATGTAGGAAACGCCTTTCTGTTCAATCCTTCACTGCAACAAGTTCTACCGTCACCCATTCCTTTTTTTTCGCCCAGTTTACTCTCCCCAACAAAATCAAAATGAGAAAACCGCATTTCAGATGGCAATGGAAAGACAGACAGAACGAAGGACCCGCATCGTGTGATGGTGAACGCGTTAGCCCCAAAAGGATGATAGAGCGTTCCTTTTCCACCTCATTCATCTGCAGTCCTAAGTTAGGCAAACATCGCAGCATCATTGTGGTCGTGTCACACATAATACGCCGCCGTGAAAAATTGTAGTAGATAGTAAATAAAAAGTTGAAACTGCTATTTCCACCGTTATTCAGTCTTTACTTCTTTCTCCGTTTACTCTAAGCAACAAAATTATAAAGAAAAAAAAACTACATTTCAGATGTCCATAGAAAAAATATTTGCTTTTCACTGAACATTTTTTTGTGGAACTTAGCCACAAAAATGAATCTTTAGAAAGGAAATCTTAGCAGTTCACGTAAAACCTCGCTTGCTACTATCCACCCAACATCGCTGATGAAACCACTTTGCACTATGCTATGTGTTCTTTCCTTTAGCGACGACTTGTTTTCGTCTTTAACCGAAATTTACATGACAGCGTGGCAGTACGCTCCTGTAAAGTAAAGCACAAATATCTCGCTGCAGGAAGATCTAGAAATAGTTGCAGTATCGACGATAACGGAGGAAAATAATCTTAATCTTTTAACATATGAAGTTTCGGAGTGTGAGGTGGCCGCTTTTTCAAAGCAGCTTGCACGATTGCTTAGGTTAA